>CANYBF011708981.1:0-18087 GCA_948192965.1 Dalechampia spathulata | reverse complement strand
TTACGCTTTCAATCCTCCTTTCTTCCTCCCCACTCTCTCCCTGCGGGGCGGGGGGGGGGGCCGCCCCCCCCCCCCCCCGAGGAATTCAATATAATGTTCTTTGTTCTAAGATTAGAATATGTGTGATTTGCAGGGCCATTCTCGAAAACTGCAGTGAATTTCAATGCAGGGTGTAGAACAGCAATGGCTAACGTAGTAATGGCGTTTTGCATGATGTTTACTCTTCTATTTCTGGCTCCTGTTTTCAGTTATACCCCACTTGTAGCTTTATCAGCTATTATCATGTCTGCAATGTTTGGTCTGATCAATTACGAAGAAATTTTTCACTTATTCAAAGTTGATAAATTCGATTTCCTCATCTGTATATCCTGCTTTCTTGGAGTTGCCTTCATAAGCATGGACTATGGTCTCATGATATCGGTGAGATTTTACAATCTTCTTCTTCTTTTCAGGAAATAGGAATTGAAATCATTCCAGATTCATTTTGTTTATCGTCTAATTTCAGATAGGACTTGCTTTGGTGAGGGTGCTCTTGTATGCTGCCAGGCCTGCTACTTGTAGGCTTGGAAAGATCCCAGACTCGGCTTTATATCGTGATTCAGAGCAATATCCTGGATTGACAAGGCCGCCTGGAGTCCTTGCCCTACAAGTTGGGTCCCCTATTTATTTCGCCAATGCCAATTACTTGAGAGAAAGGTAACATTCAGATAACGACGTATATTACAATAGAATAATGCCAAAGGAAAAAAAATAACATCAGACTACTTGTCGATTGTGAAGAATTCTCCGGTGGATTCAAGATGAAGAGGATATTCCATCCAACAAGGGAGAACCTGTTGAGCACATTTTACTTGATTTATCAGGTATGATTAACATTTGCGTACGGAATAGTTTGTTACAAAGATGAACCATTTGAGGCAAACTTTGAGAAACATGGTACAGGCGTTACATCTATCGACACAACAGGGATCGAATCATTAATTGAAACACGTAAAATGTTACAAGCAAAAGGCCTTAAGGTATTTTGTTTACCCTTCCCTTTCGCATATTTGCTCCAAACAGGCAGTACTGCTAATCAAGCAAATGTGTGGTTGCAGATGGCGATGATAAACCCGAGACTTGATGTGATGGAGAAAATGATAAAGTCCAAGTTTGTGGAGAGGATTGGGAAGGAATCGATATATTTATCGGTTGAAGATGCAATTGAGGCAAGAATGGAAGAGCGGTTGTCGAATGCATCACATGCAACAGAAATCCAAGGGTGGATATCAGAAAAATCTCATACACCAACTGCAATAAAAACGCAAGATGACAACAACAACAACGATGATGATGATGGTAATAATGGCCATCCTCCATGATCACAGTTTATGTAAGCTTTAGAATGTCATGGCTAGGGGTTAGTCTGCTGATGTCCATAATTAGATGACAATGACGACCACGACCACGACCACGACCGTCCCCTACCTTGTTTTGATAAATAAAACCATTTGTTCTGTTGTACAAGGGGGAAACGATTTACTTATGAATTGTACCGTCGCTGTTTGTTGGTCCTTGCAGAATGTGAAGCACGAAACTCTGTAGCAAGACAACCTTCTTGTGGGCTATCTTTAACACTTGTCCAAAATCGAAATGCGACCTTTTAGTTCACCAAAAAGATATGCCATCTCTTGCATCAACACATATTTTGTTTGCGTAAAGATCTTTTAAAATATGGGTGTTGGCAAATCTCCATGGGCCATGATATTTTTTAATATCTTCTTAATTGTTTTTGGGTTTTGGGTTGTTACGAGTATAGAGAGTCAAGTTAGGGAGCAAGTGTTTGTTGATGAAGTCGAACCCACCTTATATAGTATTTGCCACATGTACTTAAGATATTGTACATACAGAATAATGGATTTTATTACATTTTTGGCCCATGAACCCCTCCATTAGCCCACATCTCACCTAACAGTCATACCTGTCGCCTGTCTCCTAACTGGGTCCTGAATTTTTTACAAATATACCCGATTTATGCACTTACAACATACACCATTTCTTTATTTCTTCCTTCTAGTTGGTAAGCTTTGGCATTTCCTGAATTACGAGCCCTCCCGAGGAAATGTCTGTTACTTTGATAGGTGATTGCAGGCTGTAAGGCCTAGTTATTCTCGTGAAAATCTTTACACTTTTTGTACACCGCAAATTAAATGACTTCCAACACAAAAGTAGAGAGGAAAGGAACTGGAACCCGCACGGGTGTAACCCAGTTGGTACTCGGATGTGACGTTGGTACCAAAGAGAGGATCTTGCACAGATTTCACAAGGATTTTTCATCAGATTCTGGCCCTTGATGTTCTGTACCTCCTACCAGATTGCTGCTTCATGGCCACATATGGGTTCATCAAAATACAGATACTTTCTCACCAGCTACCACCCATTTCCCAAGTTTGAAGAAAACCATATAATATATAGTTTAATGGGCAATGCACGAGCTTTCGTTTACCCCCTTTTTTTCTGAAATAACTTATAAATTTCCCCATAATTATATAGCTTAAAGTCATTAATGAAAGTCGCAATCATTTGAGATTCCCTAATTAAGCATTATTTTATTTACTAGCAAGGAAGGTGGTCGGATGATAATGCCTTGGTTTATTATATATATATACAAGCATATATACAATGATTGGTCTATTTTAGAAATAGACAACTTACCGAGAAAATTTCATGAAATTTTCTAACGGGAAAACTATGACACAGTTAGTAGGAACCTTTTTAAAAAAAAAAAAAAATAAGTGGGTATATTACTTTTATTTTAATGTTTTTAAAATTAATTTTTTATACATTATTTCAATGGATGTTATGTATACGTAGATCGATGGGTATGAGTGAAGAGTTTAGCAGTGAGGTTCGTGAATTAAGCTTAATTAGTGGGTCATTAACAGGGTTTAATAAACAGGAGCTCAGAGCAAAAACAGATGAAAGTGGTGGTTAGGTTAGATTATTGTATTTTGTTGGGACATGCCGACATTTGTATATAAATTGCAAAAGTAGTGACACTGTTCATGCAGCTTCCTATGAATTCCATGGCATAAAATTCTTTTTGAAAAATAATAAATAATAAAGAAGAAGCTTTCTCATAGCCAAAAGCATGCGTCAAAAAGCAGTCGGTGGCCTTCTTCAACGTACACCATTATATAGCCTTGGATAAATGTTCTTTCCAGCCATCGAGATTTTTAACCGTCATCGATATGTTATTAATGATAATTAAGTGATGGAACATATGCTTGATGCTAAAGTTTTATGCTCCAACAGGGGTATGAATTGCTGTTAGGTGAACTTGCTCAGTTTGCTTTCATCATATTAGAGCAAGAATGCTTTTTGCAGGAATCAAGAAAAAGGATGATTCTTTGCTAGACAGCATAGAGATTCTCTGCTTCAGGGTACATTCAAATGCTTCTACAATCCACTGTAGTAGCATCAATGGTAAAAATTTTGATATTTTTTAAGACATTCTTTGAAAAAATATCTTTTATTATATAATTCATTGAATTTTATATATTTAATATATAAAAATTGTTTCTTTTTAATAAATGAAAAGGGAATTTTGATCAAAAGCAAATTAATTAGAAAGAAAAAGTGAAAGAATCTAAATGGGTAAAGGAAGAAACAAACAAGCTAACAGAAGAAGAACTTTTCTGGATACCAAATGGTGCGGTGGAATTGCAGTGATGGGTAGTAGTGGAAACCAAAGCTATGGATTCTTTGAACTGGTCCAAATTGTAGTCAATAGATAAGGATGATGACAACATGTCAAGGCATAAAATTACTGGTGGGTTTAGTTGCAAAGGTCATATGTATGTATTAATTTGAGATGTCAAATATCTAAACTTGGCCGTAAGTACTTGTTGGGAAGCTATGGAAACTATGCCAAAGGTTGGAAGAGGGTTTGGTCATGGGAAGAAGGGTTTTTTTTTTTGGGGTTTGTTTGATTTGGGTAGGCATTATAAAAGCTTATAAGAAAAAAGGATGAAGGCAGGCATCTTCTTATCTTGTTTCTTTTGGTACCAAGTTATTTGATAAGATGAGAAACAACCACATGGCATTAGTCTACCACCCTCAGGACCACTCCATCCCCCCCTATCTCTTCCCATCATTTCTTTTTAATTGTTGTCTTCTCAATTTATAAAAAAAAAAATACAAAATATCCCATCATTCTCTCAAGAATTCAATTCAAAATTTAATATTTTATCATTTATTGTTTAAAAATAAAAAAATATTATCTCTGTTATATATTACCAAAACTTGATGAAAATGAATAATGAGGGGTTTTAATGTAGGCAAGGTAGTTTGGTGGGTAGCAATATGTTTGTAGCCTTAAACTGTTATTATTACCAAATGGAAGACAGACATTTAACGATTCTAAATTGACTACTTAATTGCTCATTCCTGCTCATCTTTACTATCTCACCCAATATTATACTCCTTTTTTTAATAATTAATTATTTTTTAATGCTTGAATAAAAGAAAAATTAGTTCTAATTATTTGGTAAACACGAAAAAGGCAAAAGAAGATGCATAGCAGAAATCTCCATGAAAGCAGAGTGACATGAAGAAACCTGCCATGGGCAAAAGCTGTGGACATCCTTTTTCCTGCTGGAGGGAAGGGAAGGGAAGGGAAGGGAAGGGACGGGACGGGACGGGACCCATTTTGAACATTTAACCCACCAGTAAAATCAATTCAAAAATTCCACAACGGACGGAAAAATAAAAAGACAGTTGCCGACAAATAATTTATACCACCTTACGACTATCCCTTACTCTTTAATTCATGCTAATTAGTATCCGTAATTTGCGTTAAACTATATATATACATATATGCATAAATGAATATAACGCATGGTCAATGTATAGTTAATGATAAATTAATTAAAATTAAAGGGTTAATGAAGGAAACTACGATAATCTGAATTTAATTAAATAACTATTAGTTACTGTCGGTCTCTTTGCATCACTTTTACCGGCGCCGTGCAGCTTTCGCTCCTTTAACTAATTACTTTCCGCTATTTTATTTTCTATTTACCGTTTAATCTTCTTTTTTCAAAAAAATCATGAATAATATTTAATTTTTATATTATTATTAATCTAATTTATTTAAGCTGGTTAAGAACCGTGGCAGCCATTTTCCCTGTTCAATGGGAATTTCTAACCTTTTTAGCCTGATTTTACGGGATGATTAGTACGTTACTGTCTTTTATGTATTTTTCTAAATTGCTGGGTTGACATACGGCCGGCCCGGCCTTTCATTAAGATTTATTGTGGGATTAATTCCGTTATTATGACTAATCAAATTTAATTAACTGCAATAAACAAATCTTATTTTTCATAATCATGTATTAAATTTAAAGTAATTCATTTAATAATGTTGTAGACTTCGTATAAAGATAATGAATTGAGGAAGAGTTCATCTCATTATATAATAAGCTTATTTTCAATAAAAATTATTTTTTTAATTTATGAAATTTGGATCGATTACGTTAATAAGTTCAACCGAAGCAACAAATTGCACCCAAAAATCTGTCTATTTTTTATTTTTATTTTTTAAAAACTCTAATCAAATTGCTTAACAGCTGCATCAGGAAAATTGGACCACGACAGACATTTCTTTTATTTCTAGTGATGACATCTGTCATGTTTCTTTGTACAGCTGGCGTTGCCGGCTGGCATTTGTCTTACGTGGCTTGGGGTCCAACGCGCTCCGGCCGTATTATCCATTGCCATCTTTTGGGTTTATGCGATAAAACAACCAAACATTCCGTTTATTTTCTGTTTACCTTTTTATCCCCAGCTTTCAAATTTTAATTTTTTTTTAAAAAAAAGTAATACTTTTTTTTTAAAAAAAATTAATAAATTTTTTAGCATTAAAATATAAAGTATTATATGGTTCAGAAAAAAAAACAAAAAGAATTAAGCTCGGCAAAGGAAAATAGAACCAATGACAGTTTATACTTTCCTAATTTTTACAATAATAATAATAATAATAATAATATTGATTGATTTTTTAAAATTTATTATTTGCTTATGTAACCAACGTATTAATTAGAATCATACATTTAAAAATACAAATTTAAACAATTAAAAGCCTCCCTTACCAACTGAATTATTGCTAGCTTTTCAATTTTTATTTAAAAGAGAAATGATTCACGTGTCAAATAGTATGTTAAATTGCAATAGTCAAAATCATAATTTAATTAGTTCCCACATAAATGTCTAATAATCAATTTATTAACAAGTAATTAAGATGAATAATATAAAAAAAATAATGTCATATTGTCAATTTAATTAAGTGAAAATCAATTTCATTTTATTTATGTTCTTTTGAAAACGAGAACGCCATGCCATTGACTTTGTAAAACAATGTCAATATTTGTTTACATCATTCTAACAGAATACAGCACAGTCATTTATTTCTTGCTTTTTCATTTTTTAATTAGAATTTTTTAAATCAAAAGAATAGAAATTCTTTTTTTTGAAAAAAAATATTATTTGATAAAGGAAAATTCTTGGCCTTAGAAATCAAGGAAAGTGGAAAAACGCGTTTATAAAGCTAAAAAAGAGCCAAGACCTCGCTGTAGCAGAACAGAGCCTTATAACGGTGGAGGGCTATTTTCGTCAAAATGGAAAAGAAGAAACCTCGAGGAATTAGGAATCTGGAACGTTGACGTCTACAGAAACCGCGATGCACTACAGCAAAGAGTGGGACCCATTTGTTTCGCTCTTTGTAGCATGTTCTGATGATGACCATGATCGTCTTTTTCTCTTATCCAGTCTCCGTCTCTTTTTCCTTTTGTTTGTATTTTTTTTTATTTTCTTTTGTTTTTATCACAAATATAGCGATTAAGAAAGTTCGATTATATTAAACATTTTGGTAAACTAATTATTAAGCTTATTAATCGTCATAATTAATTGAATATAAAATGATAAAGTTGTTTAAAAATTGTAATATGAATAAACGCATGAATGTTTCAGGACGAGACATGATGATAAAAAGGAGAAAAAGAGAAATGCATGTGGGTAAGGGAGAAAAGAAATGTTGAGAAAGGAAAAATACAATTGACCGTTAATGATGATCATTAATCATAATAAACATGTTAATGTTAAAGTGACAGCAACGTATATCTTTCAAGGACTGAGGTAGTTATATTTTCTTTCATTTTGAAAGTTGATGTAACCATGCCCCCCTTAATTACTTCACCATTCCTATGATTTTAGGAAGCAGATGGATGCCCGCCTCCCAACATTCTAATCATACATGCATTCAACTTTTTACCATTTCGCCCTTTTCGAATTCAAATTACCTTGACAATTGTACGATATAATGCTAGTAGTATTTTTAATCTTAAATAAGTAAATTATTTTTTAAAAACATAAACAATTGGTTTAAAATACGCTCTAACTTTAAACAACAGAGTAAACATCATGTGGAATGGTATAGCGGAGTGAAAGCGTGGAACCCAGCGACGGGGAATGATAAATAAATAAAAAAAAGAGAATTAAAAGGGGCAGTAACGTCATCTCATCCCATATAACCACGAATATACAAATTGACTTCGAGTTTGAGTTCAATTTTTAAAAATTTTTAATGTGTTGAGTTTATTCAAATATAAATTATAATTTATTTTTTATTTAAAAAATAAAAATATTATATTTTATAAATATTTATGATTTGTACCAATAATTCAATTTAAAATATTTTTATACGTTTATATAATTATAAATTTATAAATTATATATCTAAAATTAAAATTTTTTACATAAATTAAAGAGTTAACTTACGAATTTTTTATCGAACCGATTTACGAGTTTAAAGGAGTAGAATATTGTTTAGTTTGAGTTCAACTTATTTATTAAATGAACTTTGTTAAAGGATGTTAGATGAAATTTTATTGAATAAAATTTTTAAATAATTTATAAACTACTCACCGCTGCTTGCTGATTTCAAGTCCCTCAAAATTATCACACTGGATGATTAAGTACCTTAACTTTTGAAGTGCACCTCCTTATCATGATTATTCAACACCATTTTTACATATTAAATTTGGATATTTGGAATTGTACAATGAAATTCTCGCTTTATAGAATAAAATAAAAGGTAGCGTTTTGTGTAATTTTTATTGTATGCGATGGGGAGTTGATTTATTCCAGAGGAGCAATGTTTGAATTGACAACAGACGCCAACACCACCACCACCACCACCTATTTACCATATTCTCGTGTAAGTTTCACATTCATTCCGTGACATTACCGGTAACCTGTGGCTTCGGTTGGAATCCTCCACCAATTATGTGGTCAACCATGCCGGAATTCGGTACCACCGACTATTCCGATTTAACAACTCTAATTTTTGGTGTCTTATTGTTTTAAATATAATTAACAAGGATTAGTTCTTCCTAAAGAAACCGTATTAGTTAGATTATAAAATGAAATAAGAACCGCTGATTAAGCAGTCTAAAAATAAAAGTAAAGAAACTGTTTTTTTTATTTATTTATTTGTCTATGGATAATATTCAATATAAACCGATCACAGTTTTTAGTGAACGGCTGTTTCAATAAATATAGAAATTAATGAATAAAAGAGTAAGATTCAAATGGTGAAAAGGGAAATATTGAGATAGAAATAAAAAAAAAATATTAGCGAGTGGGTTTACGTGTGGGCTCGGATATTAAAAAATAATAATTTGGATATTTTTTTATTACAGAAGGAAAAAAATTAAAGAGAGAATCTGAGCTGTGATTTAGCTGTCTTTTTTTTTTTTGGGGGTTAATGCATTATTTCTCTTCACACACATCTCCAAAATCTCTAACTCCTTTCTCTCCCTCCCTCTCTCTCTCTCTCTCTTCAAAAATCCTTTTCCCCTCAACATTTGTCTCCACCAATCTCTACATTCCCTCTCGACTGCATTCTCTCTTCTTCTTCTTCTTCCGGCTGAGAAATCACACAGAAGAGAGAAACAAAACAACTGAAATTGCCATTATACATGCAAGAACAAGAAGCATCGTCATAGGAAGAATTGCCTGATGAGATGAAGAAAATCTTCACCACCCCCACCCCCACCCGCTTTTCTCCCTTTCTGCTTCTTCTGGTTGCTGTATTTCTCTGCACAATCTCTTCCTTTTCCTGTTCCCCCACCGTCATCTCCTCCCATGGTCGTTTATCTGATGCCGAAGCTTTGTACATTAAGAAGCGGCAGCTTCTTTACTACAGAGATGAGTTCGGGGACAGAGGGGAGAGAGTCACAGTCGATCCCTCTCTTGTTTTTGAAAATCCAAGACTAAGGAATGCATATATCGCATTACAAGCTTGGAAAGAAGCCATTTTGTCAGATCCAACCAATATCACTGCCAGTTGGGTTGGATCTAGTGTTTGTGATTATGAAGGTGTTTTCTGTGCTCCTGCTCTTGATAACAAGACCGAAAGAACCGTCGCTGGCATTGACTTGAACCATGCGGATATTGCTGGCTACTTGCCTGAAGAACTTGGCCTTTTGGTGGATCTCGCATTGTTTCACATCAACTCCAACAGATTCTGCGGTACTGTTCCCCACAAGTTCAAAAACTTGAAGCTGCTATTTGAGTTGGATCTCAGCAACAATCGTTTTGCTGGAAAATTCCCACAGGTTGTTCTTAAGTTGCCTACGCTCAAATTTTTGGATCTCAGATTCAATGAATTTGAAGGTACTGTGCCCAAAGAGTTGTTTGATAAAGATTTGGATGCCATCTTCATTAACCATAACAGCTTCGTGTTCGATATCCCGGACAATTTTGGTAATTCTCCAGTTTCCGTCATTGTTTTGGCCAACAACAGGTTCCATGGCTGTGTGCCTTCCAGTTTGGGAAATATGTCTAATCTCAACGAAATTATTCTCATGAATAATAAGCTCAGGTCATGCTTGCCGCCGGAGATTGGCATGCTTAAAAATTTGACCGTTTTTGATGTCAGCTTTAACGAGTTAATGGGTCCATTGCCAGACACGATTGGTGGAATGTATAGCCTTGAACAACTCAATGTGGCTCATAATATGCTGTCTGGAAGTATTCCGGCCAGCATTTGTAGGCTTCCGAATTTGGAAAACTTTACCTACTCTTATAACTTCTTCACCGGCGAGCCACCGGTGTGCTTGAGCTTAAGGGACTTTGATGACTCGAAGAATTGCTTGGCTGGTCGGCCTTCTCAAAGATCAGCAGCGCAATGCAGAGCGTTTAAACCTGTCGATTGTAGCACATTTAGATGCAAGCCATTTGTTCCTTCTCTGCCGGCTCCTCCTCCGCCTTCGCCACCACCTGTTCCAGTTGTTCCGCAGTCTCCACCACCGCCGGTCTATTCTCTTCCTCCCCCTCCACCTTCACCTCCACCACCTGTTTACTTTCCTCCACCACCTTCTCCTCCCCCTCCTTCACCTCCTCCCCCTCCCCCTCCTTCACCACCTCCTCCAGTGTACTCACCTCCTCCTCCGCCTTCCCCGCCACCTCCTCCTCCACCAGTATACTTACCTTCTCCTCCCCCACCTTCCCCCCCACCTCCATCTCCATCTCCTCCCCCACCCTCACCTCCACCTCCAGTCTACTATCCCCCACCACCATCGCCCCCTCCTCCATCTCCACCACCGCCCTCACCTTTACCACCATGTGTACGTCCCCCACCTCCGCCACCACCTTCTTCTCCACCCCCACCACCACCATTATTCTCCCCACCACCGCCGACTCCTTACTATTACAGTTCACCACCTCCACCCTCACCCCCGCATTCACCTCCTCCACCCTCACCCCCGCATTCACCTCCTCCACCGCCGCATTCACCACCTCCACCCTCACCACCACATTCACCTCCACCGCCGCTTTCACCACCTCCACCTATCTATCCTTACTTATCCCCACCACCACCACCAACTCCTGTCTATTCACCCCCACCACCCTCACCACCTCCTTGTGTGGAGCCACCCCCACCCCCACCCCCACCACCATGCGTAGAGTATTCCCCTCCACCACCACAATCATCACCACCACCTCCCCCAGTATACTACAAGCCACCCCCGTCCCCATCTCCACCTCCTGCACCTGTTTATGAATCACCGCCGCCACCACCACCAGCACCTGTTACTTACTCATCTCCTCCGCCCCCACCGCCTGTGATTTATTCATCTCCTCCGCCACCAGTTCACTACAATTCGCCACCACCACCTGCTCCAGTGTACGAAGGGCCATTGCCACCAATAACAGGGGTCTCATATGCATCACCTCCACCACCACCCTTCTACTATTGATTCTTTTGAGAATTTTCTCTCTAACCTTTCATCAAATTTTATCAAAAAACAAAAAAAAAACAAAAGCACCCAGAAAATCTACAAAACATGATCAAGCATTATTATTTATGTTTTCCTTCTTTGGGCAATTCTCGTCGCTCAATTTGCATAGGGGTCTGTCATCTGTGCATTTTTTCTAGGATTCATGATACTCTCTGATCCAAGCAAATGATGTGGGCATGTTACAGAAGAAGACGAAGACGATGATGATCGAGAGGTAAGAGGGGAAAGTCTCTCCCCATATTTTTATTCGATTGTTATGTTATGAAATATTCGAGTGGAGCAAACAAATAATAAAAGAAATGGCAGAGATCAAAGGAGTTTTTAGGAACTTGTAATGTATAGTAGTGATGGAATCTGATACCATAATCAGAGCTACTGCCAGCTACTGATTTCGGGCTCATCTTTTTATTGTTCTTCTTTCTTTCTTTCTTTTATATCATACATTTGTTTCCCTCTTTTATTTTTTTCCCAATATTATAGTAGAATCATGCACATTTTCACTTGTATTCTTCTGCAGAATTCAGCCTCATCTGTTTTCCCGTTGTGTGTTGTGTGCTTCGTTTTCTATTTTACTCTTCCGATTAGTGGTGCCATGCATATACTAAAACAAATATTTACATGATCAAACTCGAGTTCTTTCTTTAATCGTTCCAATTGAATCAAGAATTGTTTTCTCCTCGTGGGCATACGATAATGATATCATTTCCAAAAACAGTTGTCCCGGAGGAGATTTTGGGGTGGCGGGACCTGATTGGAGCTCGCCTAATTTTCTCCTTGATTGGTGGCTTGTTGGGATTAGCCCCCAGGTGCATCAGCCTTCCATGCTTTACCCATTTTCTTATTTTCATTTTCAGTCATAGTAAAAGCTTCAAAAAGTTTCAAGTCAAATTCGAAATCGAAAGTGGGATAGAGAGATGTGAGATCGTCCTATTTGTGGAACTGGACTTTTTCTTTTTGGGTCCTTGAATATGGCTAGTGCTATTTGCTTATGTTTCTTTTGTGCGCTTTTTCTCTATTTTCTTGTGAAAAGCTGCCCAAGGAACAATCCTTTTTACTTGTTTTTTAATGGTTCTTCACACTTAGCATATTTCTTCTTTTGATGATCATTAGCATGCTGCTTTATTTTACTATTCTTTACCTTCCCAACCACTTTCCCATCTCCCAAACATAAAACCAATCTACCTCCATTGCTAGTGATTGATATTCACCGTATCAGAAAAGCAAATTATGGCTAATGTTGATATTTTATCAACAAATAGCCAAGGTTGAGTGGCAGCCCATGATTCCCCTAGTAGACAATCTAATGGCACCATTTTTCATCAGATAATGACCACTACGCCCATTTCTCCTCCATTTTTTGTTTGCTTGTCGTTGGACGATTGAAGTGCAATAAAAAGGACACATAAAAAGTTAATGGGTGAGTCCTTCCAAAAACCATGGTTTTGGTTTCGGGGGCTTTTCGTTCCTAAAATGAGCTTTCGCTGGAAGACTTTTTCCTTTTCCTTGAGAAATAAAATAAATACTGCCCCCAATGATTTCATCCACTAGTCGTATATTGTTGTGCGTCACTGTGAACCCTTGTTTTCTATCCCAAGTTTCGCATTTTCCTTGGCTGAATTCTCTCAATTGGAGGAATTCAACAACAGGCTACAGACTTCCTTCAGATCCACTCATTTTTACTCCATTCGTACTTTACTCATTTGTAGATTCAAAACTGTTAATCTAAACACTGCATGAAGGGAATTAAAGGAGAGAGGGGAGTTTGAGAAAGGTGGTTCGAGGGTGTTGGTTTCAGGTGCGTATTCAATGCGGGTTTGTGTGCATATACGAAACCGGCATGTTTCACTCTCATAGCCAGCTGTACTGCCGCTCCACTCACTCACCCACTTCCTCTTTATTTATTCAAATATTAAACTTACCCCATATATCCACTTTTTAAAATAATCCTTTTATTATGTAAATTCAAATACTAACTCCTCATAATAATTAATTAATATGCATGAAATTAGAGGAGCAAGTGTTTAATTAGATGGGCAGTGAGACTGAATTTGAGCATGATGATGGGGGAGTATGGCCCTGATTGATTGGTTAGGCATGCTAAATGGTGCTGATTTTATGGCTAAAGAGTCTGCCATAAATACGAATGGCCCTACCCTCCCCCATTGGAGCCGAAGAACACAAACCTTTAAACAATTAAAAGCAACGGATGCCGTGTGGTTGAAGATGATGACAAATGGCGTACTTCTGGTATGGGATGTTATCCAATATTTATGTCTCTCACCTCATTCTACTTATTTTTCCATCAAACTTTTTATTTTAATTATTGATTTATTACAGATATATATAAATATATAAGAGTGATTTTAAATTATCAATTTAGATTCCAGATGTACAAAATTATTGAATGCTACTTTATACTACTTTTTTTTTTGTTATCGGTTCCTTTCGTTTCAAAACAATAACATTAATTTTTTTTAAAAATTAAAATTTCATTTCTTTTTCACATTTTATTTTATAATTTTTACATTAAACTTTATACCATAATTATAAATAAAAAAATATTATTTACATTTACTTATTTAAAAAATAAAATTATAATTTTATAACATTCATGCATTTTTATTAAATATTTCATTTTTAAAGTATTATATAAATAATTTTCAGCAACTTTTATTTTATTATATAACGAATGTCAACTTACAACTCTAATTTTAAATTATGATAATGTTTTTAAAAACAAGATATTACTTTGGTTATTTAAAGCAATTACAATATGCAACCATTACATACAAATAACTAATTTTTTTCTTATGCATTCCATTATAAATAAATAAATAATGAAATATAAATGAATTGAATTAAATTAAATTAAATTTTTAATTATTTAAATTTTATTTGATGTTGAATTTTTATAAAATATATAAGCTTAAATATAAAGTTCAATTTTAAATCTGAATTGGACTCATCTCATTTAAATATATAAATAATTTAAAAAACTTAAAAATTAATTAAAATTATAACATTTGAAAAAACAAACATAAAATCTATACTTTTAATTCTCAAAAAAGATAAAATATGTGAATATTACAAGAATAATTATAAAAATAATAAAATTTATTTTAAATTTTATAATAATATGGAATGATTTTTAAAATTTTATTAAAGTAAGGATTATTTTATATTAAATTTCAAGACTATTAGTTTTATAAATATTTTGAGAGAATTTATAATTTGGAAGAGTTTTTGGAAAATACTATATTTATTATTATTTTAAAAAAAAAAACTGAAAATTACAGAGTGCCAAGTGGGGAGTAATAAGGATAGAGGAGGGTCACATGGGGGTTGTTAGGTCTTTTCCCATCATCAGTTTGTTGACTTGTCCTCAAAATGGGATGTCGCTTTCATTTAATTTAGAGGCTCTACGTCCAGCCTGTGATTTGGTCTCATCCGTTCATTACTTTTCTTAAATCCCTAAAGAAAGTATTCTTCTCATTTAATTAACCATCACAATAAATTCTATTTTTCCATTTAAAATCTCCAATCAAATACTTTATATTAAATATATCATTTTTCTGAATCCTTTTAATAATGATTTAAACATCTCAAATCATATAAGAAAAATGACGGAAAAAATTAGTAAAATAATTAATGTTAATAAACTTACTTAATCATTATATTAACCGCTGAGATTGCACTGATTATTGAATTTTTATAATAATTTCCATTATTCAGCAATGAGCTCAGCTTACATTATTAAATGGTAATCCTGCCAACTAATATTCTCTTTATATATATATATATATATATAAAAAGAGTAAAATAATTGCATGCTTATCTTTTCAAGTAGAAAAAATAAGAAACTTGGAATGATTAAAAAGACAAAGATTTGCACTAAAAATGTAAATAAAATATTAAACAGAAAATGCAATAATAATCATATCAAACAAAACCCTTTTGTAGTTTTTCAATTATCATTTGTGTTTTTTTCAGAAAAATATAAATTTGATTATCCATTGTTGGGTATTATAAACAGAAAAAACTCGAACCCATTCCCATATACAATAAAAATGATCAATGGGATATTTTCAAAAAATTTGATTTTTTTTAAATAGAAAATATACTTTGAGATTATTTTTATAATAAAATTTATTATTTTATAAGGTGTGAGATTATTGTAAAAAATAAAGAGAAGTATCTCTGCTTTTGGGAATATCCTTTAGATTTAGATTTAGATTTGCATTAGGCTTTCCATGAAGTTGGAAAAGGGCTTGTTAGGCTTGAGATTGTGGATAGGGTCTTAATAAGCCCATTTCATTCACTTATCCAAAAATACCACACATTTTATGTGAATTACAATAATATCAACTCAATTTTATCAATCAAATACAATCCTAATAAAAAATAAATATAATTTAAATTATTTTATAACATTATTGATAAAAAAATATATTCATATAAATTATAAATTTTGTAAAAAAATATGTGAAATTTTTAAAAAATCTGATTTTAATAATAAATTCGTTTAGATCTATTTTTTATAAAAATATTTTTAAATAATAAAAAATATTTTGGAATTTTTTCATTTTTGATATTCTTTAACTTTTTATTTTTTAATATATAATATATTACTTAATATAAAAATATTTTTTAAAATTAAAAATTATTAAAATAAATTATATATTCATAAAAAATTATATGAAATTTTTAAAAATATGATTTTAATAATAAATTCTTTTAGATCTATTATTTTTTATTTTTTAATAATAAATAATATTTTGTAGTTTTTTTCATTTTTGATATTTTTTAACCTTTTATTTTTATCTTTCAATATATAATATATTACTTCCTATAAAAATAATTTTTTAAATTAAAAATTATTAAATATAAAAGTATATTATTTTAAATTAATATTTTAAAAATTATAATTTACAATTTTTGTTTTCAAATGTACGTTTTAAATTCTTTCGATACGTGTTATATATATGATACCTTTTTCAAAAAGTTTAAATTTTTTAAAATAATATTCTTGAAATATATATTTTTATATTTTCATAATTTTTAAAAGATTTTACTATACTTTTTGAGAAAATATATTAAAAAACATGATTAGAACATTTTTCAAATCATATATATATATATACAAAAAGTATACAATTATGATACAAGAAGTATACAACATGAATATAATAAGTATCTAATAGGGATACAAAAGGTTTACAAAATTATATTTTTTACAACTTTAAATATTAAAAATACAAGTATTTATAATATATTTTATGAAATGTAATATCTGATATATAATATCTAATATATAAGGGTTTACTACAAGTATATTATAGGTATATAAGAAATATATAGTAGGTATATAAAATATTTATAAAATTATATTTTATATGACTTCAAATATTAAAGATACAAATATTTACATCATATTTTATGAAACGTAAAATCTTATATGTAAGGGTTTACTATAAGTATACAATAGACATACAAAAGGTTTACAAAATTATATTTTTTATGAGTTTAAAAAAATCAAAAATATAAGTATTTACAGTATATTTCATAAAACGTAAACTTTAATATGTAAGTTTTACTAAAAGTATATAATTGATATACAATAAATATACAACAAGAACACAAAAGGTTTACAAGAGAAATATAACAACCATATCAAATACTTATAATATAATCATTTGTTATCACTTATGATAAAAAAAACAAAAACAAACTCCCTTACAAATTGAGATCTGTTATAGTTAAATATATCACTTTTCATATCTGTAAGTACATATGAATTTTATAAATTTTATGAAATTCAGTTAAAAACTCATCAATATTTAACTATGCAACCACAACCTTTAAAATTTTATTACTGATTGAGGGAATCACTTTCTCATTATACTCGAGATCAAGGGTTTGAAAAATATAAAGTAATCATGAAACCTTGATCAAATAACAACAACCACAAATCAATTACTCCAAAAAAATATAAGCTTATCCTTGGAACTTTTCTTTTTATAACACCAAATGTCTAATTCATCAATTTAAACAAATTAATTTTGTTTTTTTCAATTCTTTTGAATAATTCAATTCATTTCTAAATGAATTTTTGATTTTAACATAAAAACTCTAAAATTCATTATTTTTGTATTTTTATTAATTATATTATATTTACTTGATTTTATTTTGTTATAAATGTTTAAAAATAAATATATAATATATTATACTAGTATATAATATATATTGATAAATAAATATATTCTATATATATTGATAAATATATGTATATAAATATGTTATTTATTGATACATATCATGATATATAATAGTAAATATGTTTATACGATATATATTTATTTTTGTTATATAAAATATTGTATGATGCATATTTAGTTACTAGAATATACTAGTATATATATATATATATATATATATATGTTTATTTATAAATATTTACTATAAAAAAATAAAGTCAATATATATATAATAAAAGATTAGTAAAAATGTAAAAATATAAAAAAAATTATATAATAAAAAATTAAAAAATTAAAAATTTAAATAAAGAAAAATAATAATAATTAAAATCATTTTAAAAAAAGAAAGATGTCACACCCCAGCCCATACCTGGAGGAACATGCTCCCGTAGCATACGCCACGACCGTCCCTCGGGAAAGCCGCTACGTACACTACCAGGGATACGTCCTATTTCAAACCTTTAGACATTCGTATGGGTACAACAACCTGT
>CANYBF011708967.1:0-17992 GCA_948192965.1 Dalechampia spathulata | reverse complement strand
CTCAAAGGTGCCATATGAAACCCTAAACGGGCCTAGCCCGGTCCGAAAGGACCCCAGACGGTCCGAAAGAACCCTAAATGGTCCAGAATCAACTCGGGAATAATCCGAGTCAAGGCCGGTCCAAAATTAGGGTGCGACAATTCTGCAAAATAGTTTATGGCATCTTATCAATTGCCAGCCAGTTGATTTTATCATACTGATTATTTTCTAATTCCCATAACTTTTGACTTAAATTAGGTTCTTAATACCAACTATTCTTAATGTTATTGGAAAACAGTTACTGTTAGAAATTAAGATATAAAAATAGTTGTTATTATAATTTAATACTCCAATATTTAGGATTAACTTATTTAACTTCTCAGTATTCTACATATAAATTAATTATGTTATCATAAACCAGATACTTCTATTATTACTAATCACTTATTTATATTTAAAATGTCTTATTTCAAACAGTTACTTATAATATGCTATTCATATACCACTTCTATTATCTAACATTAATCAATAACATTTTAGCTATTAACTCTGTTTATAATAATGACTTATTTATAAGTCATAAAACATCATCCCCTTTTTACTTAACTAAGCCCTTTAATACTACTATCATATAATCACTTAGTAACTTAAACAGTAACTTACTTTAATTTATTTATGTCATTAACATACTGAAACACACATCCAGTAGTATACATTTATGACTACTTAACATTATATATCTCACTGTCATCTTAATTTAGTCCATCTAACCAAATTTTTATATATCATTTCATTTGACTTCTTATTAAAACTTCACTTCTGTCAGTAGATTAAATTCTTAAGTAACCAAGGAGTACCACTAATTAACTAGTTCATTAAACTCTTTATTAACATATATCATACTTAATAATCTTTTTGATTCTCAATTATAAATTTATCACAAGCTTTATAGCTTAGTTTATGTCATACATCATTATATTCTCTAATTTAGTCAACATATTTGACTTTTTATCAAACCAAAGTATACTATTTATTTATGACCTTAAATAATCCTTCCAAACACATTTAATATGCGAAATTTAATACTCATTCAAGTCCATATAAACCTTAAGGTCGTATACTTCCATTTAAGTCCTTTAATCATTTAAGTAATGCATTTAAGTCCAATTTCATTAATCTTGCTTGATACTAATCTTCTTACATTATAAGACTTTCCTTTCATTTTAATTCTTAAGTTAAATAATTAAATCAACTTAATAGAATCAAATTTCCATAATTTTTTATTCAAAATACTTAAAATAAAGATTTAACCTTAAAACATCGAATTTGCTTATCTTATCACTTAAATTTTCACTTTATGTATAATTTCTTAAGCATGTCATATACTTCCATTTATATCATCAAAAGAACTCCATTTTTATCCCAATTTAAAAGTCAAATAATTAAATCATACTTTAACTTAATCATTTATTTCATATTTCTTAAATCATATATACTTAAAATGAAATTGAACCTTAAATCATCAAATTTACTTAACTTATTACTTAACCTTTATCATTTTCTTAACTTTAATCTTCTGTTTAAACCAATCTATTCATTATTATGTTAGATCTTACCAAATCCTTTAATTTTTCTCTTGAAACTTTTGGCCAAATTGGAAAACACAAGCCACACATACCCACATAACTACTAATCACTTTATTCATGCTCTTTTACATCACTAACCACTTTAACCATCAAATCATTAACAAAATATAACATAAAACATTCTGCCCAAACCATCAAAAACTCATAAAATACACAAATCAATAGATCTATAACTACTTCATACTCACCAAGGCTCACCTTTAGCCAAACAATAAAAAATTCAACTTAAACTTGATTTCTCCCTTAATTTGCTATGGATTTGAATGAACCTTCTCCTTTTGATTTCCTTTAAGTTGATCTACAACTTAAATCAACATGCATGTACCTTAGAAGTTAGATCAAACCATAAAAAGAAGTTAGATAATAAAGAAGGTTTTGGTCTCTTTGAAAAACACTTAAAACTTGATGGATCTCAACTTACTATTGAAGAACAAGGAAAAGAAGTTTTGGTCACTTCTTAAAATGATGAAAAAGAGAATAATATTCTGCCCAACTTGAAGGATTCTCTTAGACCTTGCTTGAAACAAAGAAAACCAAAGCCAAATGAAGAAAAAGGTTTGCGATTTTAATGCTTAGATGAAGATATACATGCACACTCTTCTTATTCAAGTTGGAAATGGAGTTGTCTTCATCAAAGCTTGAGCTAAACACATAAATCTTCCATTATACTTGAGGTTTGAAGAGAAATAATGGATTTAAAGAAGCTAATTTCATTTTTTTTAAGTGAAAGAAGAATAAAGTGTAAGAACAAGATGAAGATAAGTTAGAAATGAAAAGATAAGATAGAAATCAAAGGTGGAGAGTGGATATGTTTCAGCCAAATGATAATTGAAGGATAAGGAAATGAAAATTAGGTTATAATGGACATGAAATTCGTATGAAATGAGTTCCATTTGGTAAAAATCCCATATTAAGCCCTATACACCTCAAAAACTACATTTTAGCTCCTAATACGTATAATTATATGTATATAATTTAAATTCCACCAATCGACACTCATATGCATGTATTTTAATACCCTATACATACCCCAATACACCTTATTTTATAATAAACATCTTCCATCTTTTTCCACTATCTCAAAAATACCAATATTAAATTATCTCTCTCTATCCACTAACTAAACTTCCAAACCCACTAACACAATTTCCTACACCACTAACACAATTACCAATCCCACTTCTAATATAATATATTAACTAAAATCTCCATAAACTAATATTATTTAAATTACATATTTATTTATTTATCTACTTACATACCATTAATTTATTCATTAATTATTTATAACATCATCTTACCAAATTATGACATCATTATTAAAAATACTAATTTTATTTTTCTAACATTAACATAATATCATATACCTTTATTAATACATTATTAATACATAATTGTTCATTTTCTAATACATTAGAATTATAATTACACTTATAAGCAAGCATCATGCTTACATCATCATTACTCAATTATGACATCATAAATAATTCCAAATTTTATTTTACTATCTTTTCTATATTAGTTAACTTAAGTTAAAACAATCATCTTAGATAAACTTAATTAATCATATCAAATGTTCTTAATATTGAAATCATCAATTAATCATCATTTAGTGGTTCCGTTCAATGGTTTTGTCAAAATTTATCATTTCAACATTATTGCTATAAAATCTTATCTCATCAAAAATGCATCATCATTAGCATAATTTCAAATCAATATCTCACTATAACATATAAAACAAAACATATAAATTAATTTATGGATGCAAAATGAGTGCTCGATTTAGGATGTGACACCTATTATCAGCAAATACTCTTGGAAAGGTAATAAATCCTCATCCTAATCCTAACTAAAGTAAACCCTTCCCATAAGCTTTCTTTGTTTACAAAATAAACCTTTTCTTCTCCTCTCCTTTAATGACATACTAGGGAAAGTCTTATGTTGCACGTAAACTTTAATGAAATATGTTATTAAGTTTTTAAAGAAAGTTTTTGGATTTTATCTTATTATAATCATATATGAACTAATTAATACAAAATTATTTTCTATATTAAGAGCTTTCACATGCAAAATATATTATAATTCCAATACTCTAATATACTTTTAAAGTTGAAAAGCAAAAACATATGTAATATGCATAAAATAAAAATATAAAAATATAAAACAAACTAAAATATGAGTTTCATTTCATGTTTCACCTCTATATATAGTTTCAACATGGTTAAAAAAATAATTAATCATAATTTCATATTAATGTATTTTATTTTACAACAATTATTAAGAAAAAAAATATTTTCTTTTAATGTAATTAATCATAAATTTAATTAGGAAAATATAATGATTTTACTTTTAATAAGTATTAATTTTGAATTAAATATCAAGTGAATTAATCCATGTTTTTTCGAGGATTTTTTTTAGCTTTCTTCATATATGTTATAGTGTTATTCATTTACAAATCCTCTTTTCAATAATCTTCATAGTTATTTTTGATTTCTTGAACTTGAATTCCATATATGATTTTCAACTTCTTTCACTTGGTACTTTGAATTTGTTTGATAAATCACCATAGAGCATGACTCCATGAGGCCTTTCCTTCTCATAATAAATCACAAGTTCTTTGTTAAAACTTTTATCTATAAGTTTCTTCACTTTCAATCTTTGGTTAGAGTGATTGATGGGTTGTATGAGTTTATGGATTTTGATTTCATTATTAAGCTATGCAAATATGATAATAAACTCTATTCAAATTTAAATTGATCGGATCTAAATCATGAAAAAGTATTAATTCAAAATACATCAAGAATAAACTTAGATTTTAATATGAGATTTCATGTCCATAGTTTACCTATCAACACTTTTCAATAACTCTTTTCAAGCATAAAACTTAAGAAAATTCACACAACTATCCATATTTTTATAATTTAATTCTAATATTATAATTTATACTTATCATTATATCTCTCAATTCAATAATATTATGTATGTAGCAAGCAAGGTTAAAAGATAAAATTTTAGACTATTATGATTCTATGCAAATTTCTTAGCTGACATGGCAAGTCAACATAATGATGCCATTTTGATATAATTAAAGATTGAGATTTTTTATTTTCCTAGTTCTTTCTTCTACTCGTCCATGATTTTCTTCATTAAATAAATTAGTTAGGTTTTTTCTTTATATGTATCTATTATTCTTCCATACTTCCCAACTATATGAAAGACACATCAATAATATTATTATTTAATTATGAGTTTTGCTTAAAAATACATAAAACTTAACTATTGAGAAAATGCTAAAGAATCATATGAAAAACATAGGGTTGTTAATTTAATACCAACACAACATGGATATTCTAATACTCAATATAACCTATTAAGAAGAACACAACAAGATTTCAAGTTGCATCAATGTCAATCGTCTAGCTTGTGACTTGTTTCAATAGTTTGCTTTTAAAAACCATGTTTATGTTGTAATGTTCGCTGATAGTACAAATAACCACATAAGTTTTCACCAAGAGGATAACATTTAATCATGGCGTTATGGGTTAATTCATAGTTTATTTGGTTAAGATAAAAATGACATGATAATTGAGTATATAACCAACACCCTTATCCGTGTAGTGCAACAAGGAGTTTCTGATCATCTGAGCTATGGCTACCTTAGTTTTTCATGTCCTACTTATTGCTACATTCATGTTCTCCTCCTCAAGGTTAGCTTATTGAATGAGATATTTTAACAAAATCTATGCTTTTGGTGATTCATTTACTGATACTAAAAATACCAAGACTATAAAGAACATTACTTTTGATTTCAACCATGTCTCTAACCCTTCCTATGACAACACATGCTTTCACCATCCTACTAATCAATACTCTGATGGTTGTCTCAAGATTGATTTTGTAGTTAAAGGATTTTCCTTGCCCTACTTGCAACCTTACTTGTACTTTAAACGCCAAGCACTTCATGGGGTCAACTTTGCAGTTGGTGGCTCTATTACTATAAGTCATGATTTCTTTGTTAAGAATAATATTACCATTAACATTATTCCTCAACCCATCCAAACTAAGATCTCTTGGTTTGATCAATTTTTGTCAAAGCAGGGATGTAAAGGATCAATTAAATTAAGCCTTACTTGTCAAAAACCTTTAGAAAATTCATTAATATGGTTTGGCAAAATTGGCAAAAATGATTTTACCTATGCATTTGGATCTTCAGTGTCTCGAGACACCATTCAACAACTTGTCATAGATGTTACAACCTTAGCTCTAAAGGTGATAATCAACTTTAATTTCTATATATATATATACATATATATATATACATATAAACCAACAATTTATATATTTAAAAACCAAAAAAATTGCAAGCAATCTTAAGTAAAGGTGTGACCAATTGTAATCCCTGACTTTTCACCTGCGCACTGCAACTTTAAGTTTTCTTTGATTTGGCTTGGTACAGGTCCTTGATGTTGATCCTAATTTGTATACATGGCTTTTAGCCTCCCATGAGTGCTCTGGACATGCAGAGCACATTACATTTTACTTGAAGAAGGCAGAGCACATAACATGTATTTTCTAATATACAGAGCACATGTTCAGTGGATATATGCATGGTGCATGACCTTTTCCCATGAAAATCTAATATGCTTCATATGTCATCATGCATTATTGACCTAAATGATGCTTATTGAGCATGGGGTGCACATCCCAATGCACTCCTATTGGGGGTGCATATAGGTGGAAAATAGATCATGCTGGCAATATACTGCTACATACTGCACATATAGCTTTTTTTTGGACTACATGTTGTGTATATCCTTCTTAATTTCACAGAATCCCATATTGTTTATAAGTTTTTAGCAACCTACAACCCTTACCTATAAATATGAACTATATATTTATGGGAAAAAGGTATGAAAATAATTAATTACACGTAAACTCTGCCAAATTAATTACACATTTAATTAAATACTTAATTAAGTTGTTAATTAGGATTAGAGACTAATTAATCCTCACTTTAAATCCTTAATCATGCTTGGAATCAAGATTTGAAGCTAATCTTTATTGGTGAGTGTGGAATGCCTCTTCCTTTTATCATTTTCTCTTGATTTCATTATGGGTTTTGTGATTTTGCTTTGATTTTGTATTGATTGGCTTCAATCATGAATGTAATAATAACATTCATAGCTTATTCGTAGCTAAAATGATCTATAACAATTGCATTTTTGCCTAAATTTATGATTTGATTTGTGTTTTTGCTTAAAAATTCATTTTTCTCTTATTTTTGCTTGCTACATACTACGCATAACCTTTTATGGGTGCCACACATAGCCTATATGTAGCGTACATCACACTATGTGTGGCATACATAGTTAATTATTTTTCATGATTTTCATTCATTTTTTGTTATTTTCAATGTTAATCAAAGTTTTCAGTAGCATTAGTGGTTTCATAGTAATCCTAATGATCTGAATTCATCATACACTTATCCAACATGATTAATTTTAGCATTAAAATTAATTTTCAAGTTAAATTCTTATTTAATTTGATGATTATTATGATTGATGTGATTGTACTTGGATTGGACGTTTTCCATCTCTAATTGATGTTTAAATGAAGTTATAGTTCTCCAATCCCATGATTCCATGATTAATTTCTGTTGATTTTACCATTAAATCAATCAATTTGCTTATTTTCTCAATTAATGCCATTTAATTATGATTTGATTGTCACTTGACATGATTTGCTTAATTGGATGTTGAATTATTTCTAAGTGATGCCTCATGTGATCTTAGAATCTTCCAATTATGCTTCTGATTGATTTTGCCTAAAATTGATTATTTTTCATGATTTTCACAACTCAACTAGTGTTTATTGTTGTATTTTCATGAGTGTTGCCATTACATTCATTGGACTTTAACCCTTGATTGGTGCTTTCATATGGCATAGAATTGGTCAATCATGTCCCACATCTCATTTATTACCTAATAATTATTTGCTTGCTTGTATTTTTTATTCATGCATTTTTGGCTCATGCTACCCAAGGCTATTTTCCCAATTGGAGGAGATGTTGTTTAACATCTCAAATTTTTGCATCATTAAAAATCCTTTGTAATAGAATAGGCCTTTATTCCTTTTTTTGTTGTATGATTTAGCTTTATTTCGTCATGTATCCCCCTATCTTTGTCTCTTCCCTTTCTTTGGACCATTATTAATTCTCATTCATGCTATTATACCTAATTATGCTGCTATGCTTGTTTTATCATTGCTATATGATGTATGCTATGACCATGTCATGTCTATGCCATGTTATCTCTCACATGTCTTGCCTATGCCATGTCATCTTTCATATGTCATGGCTATTCCATGTCATCTCCCACATGTCATGCCTATGCTATGTCATTTTTCACATGTCATCTTTTACATGTCATGTCTATGCTATGTTATCTCTCATATGTTAAGCCTATTTCATGTCATCTTTCACATGTCATGCCTATGCTATATCATCTTTCACATGTCATGCCTATATCATGTCATCCTTTACATGTCATGCCTATGTCATATCATCTTTCACATGTTATGCTTATTCTATGTCATCTTTCACATATCATGCCTATGTCATGTCATTCTTCACATGTCATGACTATGTCATGTCATCTTTTACATGTTATGCTTATGCCATGTCATCTTTCACATGTCATGCTTATGCCATATCATCCTTACATGTCATGCTTATATTGTGTTTCATACACCATGATTGCTATATCATGATGTCATGCCCTACCATATTTACCATGTTATATCTGCTATGATTGTTGTCATGTTATATTGCATTGTGTGCTTATTTAATGCTTATGAATGATCGCCTACTTAAGATAATTAATTTGACTAAAACGGTAAAATCAAACTTGAAACTCTGAGGGAATAGATCATCTCACTTGGACCCATCTCTTAAGGGTTTAACTTGGCACTTATACTAATGGGTCGATTGAACCAAATCCAGAACCGTTCGATGGTAACTCTATTTTATAAGTATTGAGTTCATCTTATTCCTCTAGGTAGCCCCTTAAGAAGATTAGACTTTGGCTCTAAGCAGGCCCTCTATACCATCTATCGCAAGCCTCACTCTAGGTTATGACGAAAACCCCACCCATAATGGTGACTCCACCAAGGACCTATGATGAAAGAATGGTGGCATTGAAATCTTAGAGTTTCATATCAATTTTCCCATTTTAGTCAGGTTGGTTGTATTACATATCATGTACACCATTTATGTCTGCATACCACTGTTTGTCCCGTGTCAAACCGGTGATTATGGGTGAGTGAGTACCTTGGACTTTGTTTAACTCCTTGGGAAAAGTAAGTCTGAAATCACCATTCACTACCTTGTACTAAGGACCGTCAATGATTCTTAGAATAAATAAACACTAGGTATAGTCCTATATTAATGATTTTATTGAGTTAGATATGTTATGGACAATATGGTGGGAGACCTTAGTCTGTTCTTATAAGACTAAAACCTATGTAGCTAACCATAGAAACATTCCAAAATTAAGACCTTTTGTTCACATGCTATGTGGATCTATGTCTTATCATATAAATGGATTTTCCTAAATCTGGCCTATTTTCTCACATCGTATTGCTTTACTAAGAGATAAAATCCTTTCATGATTTTATGATGGTTGCATACCTCATACCTATTCCAATGGCATTCTCTTATCATAACAATATGTTCATGTCGCATTGCTCTACTATAGGTCAAAATTCTTTCGTGATTTTATGATGGTTGCATACCTCATTGCTATTCCATTGGTATTCTCTTATCATAGCAATATGATCATACTAAAATGCTATCAAATTTTCACTGTAATCCCTTATATTTGCTTGCCTCACATACTAAGAGTATCATGCCTTGAGTTCCCAGTGTAACTTTGGGATAGTATCCTACCTAGGAGATTTTGGACCGATAAATCTTCATGAAGGTATAAGGGTGTGCAATGAGTGTTGTTGTGTGCTACATGTTCACTAACCTTTTCGCGTTTTTTGTCCAGCATGCATACATGCATGCTCATGGATGATTTTCTCTAATGAATTTCTTTTACAACAATAACGCTATATATTTCATAGCATAGGTCATGCATACATCCTACGTATTACATTACATGTAACCACATATATATCCATGATAACTTTCTCTGTCATGTACAGAACATGTCAGATTTACAACCTGTTAAAAATGTTGCTTCTCCTTCTGAGACTATTTACTTTGTAGTGGATGATGCTTCACTCACCACTGTTCAATAATTGATTGATCAATCTATGGCCAAGCTCTTGTCCAACAACTTCAAGACTCTCCTGTAATAACAAATTCAAGAGGTTCTTAGTCTAGGAGATTTCATCACCCTGCTAGCTCCCATCAAGGATAAGGGCAAGGAAGTCAATCTCTATGATATTAAGATAAATGATGATGCCTCACTCTATATGCATGACATCTATAAGTCTGAGACCTCTACTTTAGAATAGAAGATAGAACAGTTGTAGTTTATCATGAAAACTAAGGGTATGAGGTTTGACCTGGATTTCATGAGTTCTTAATCAAGGCTATCAAGGGGTTGCTTACCAAGTTCCAGCTCTCAAATGTTCCCAAGTATAGTAGGGTTAGAGATCTGAAGAATCATTTAAAGACCTACATGATGATGATGAGCACTATGAACTTGTCAAATGAGTAGATAGTCTAACTCTTCTTTACCACACTAGAGGGACCAATGCTAGCCTGGTATCATAGTCTGAACAAAGTAACCATGGTCAAGTGGAAGCCTCTTTGCACTACATTCTACAAGCAATACAGGTTCAAGTCCCAATTTAATATCACTCTGTTGGATCTAGAGATGGTGAAGTAGAAAGCTAATGGGTCTTTCATTGACTATTTCAACTGGTGGATGGATAAGGTTACACTAGTCAAACAGAAGCCATTAGAATCAAACATGATTAACAAGCTTATTATAGGGTTGTTACCACTGTACCAGGATAAGCTAAAGTATAAAACTTTTCTTACCTTTAAGGATATCTATTCAGTTGACCAATGAATCAAGCAAATCGATGGTTTGATGAAGAAAGAGTCTTCCTTCATCAAACCCAAAACCACTACATACACCCAAATATAGCAAAAATCCCACTACATCAATGCCCTATAATCACCAAATCCTATACTCTGAAATACTACCTAGTCTTGTAGATACTCAAATCTTGGGATACCATTTTCTAAGGTCTTCAAGCATCTTCTCAAAGGAAAACTCATTAAGCCACTAGAGCTAAATTTCCAAACACCACCCCTAGCCTTAGTAAACACTAAAACCTACTACCATTACCACCAACATCATGGTCATAACATCAATGACTACGGCTCCTTCAACTAGGTCATCTAAGACCTTATAGATTCTGGTGAGCTCAAAGACCTTAAGAAATCCAAACCTTCTACTAAAATAAATCTGTTGCCTAACTACCATAAAGCCAACCATAACTATATGATCCAATTCAAATTTTCAAAATCCCTAATTTGAACTCCTTCTCTCTTCTCAGTAGTGAGGAGATAGCTTGGCTTCCTACTATCAGTTTCTGGCCCTATGGTGGGTTTGATGTTAGTGCCATTGAAATATGGTATGATAGTTTGGAGGATGAGTCTATAATTACTCAGGATTCCTCTAAGTCTGAATCAATAGAGGTTCAAAAGTGAAAGAAGGATGAGGCAGTCGAGACTTCCAAGGTAGCCAAGCTAGTATCTAAGGCTCCCAAGTAGCAGTGGGGGTTGGGTGCTAACAAGATGTCTTCTTGGGTCTGCAACATGACCTGAAGTGGTGAGGTGTTCACTCCTCCTAACCTTGGGAAGAATTTGGATGCTCCAAAGAAGATGACTAAGACTAGACCCACTGATGATAAGGCTGGTTTAAGTAGTACCCTAGCTCTATAATTTGTCGATAAGGGTAAAAAGGTTGCTCAGCCTAAGAATGTCATGATCAAGCAGTTGAAGAAGATACAAGCTAACATCAACATTTGGGACTTAGTGTTATCTTTCAACATCATTGATGGTTTATCATTAAGGCACTCTCTAGCATAAGGATCTCTCCATCTAGCTTTGCCTTTAGCATGAAGAGTTAGTTGGTGAATCAAGAATTTAAGTATAGCATGATTACTTTCTTCGATGTAGATTTACTAGCCAAGGGTGTTCGATACAATAAGGCACTCTTCATTAGGGTACATATCATGAACTTCTCTACCCCTTATGTCATGGTGGATGATAGTTCTGACATCAATGTCTATCTGCTTAAGGTATTGCCCAAGCTAGGGATTCAACTTTCAAACTTGAAGCCTTCTAAGACTATTATTAGGGTGTATGATGAGTTTAATTAGGAGGTTACTGGCACCTTCACTACCATTATTACTATCAGGTTGATCAAGTTAATAATGGATTTTATAGTCCTTGGTATCCCAGTGTCATTTTACTTTGCTATTGGGTCGGTTGTGGTTTAATCCATTGAGAGGTTACCTTACATTAGAAGATTAAGTTTCTGCATGATGAGGGTATGATTACTATTACTACTGATGATGAGGTTGCCCTAGCATACATCATTGAGGATGTTCTTCTTATGACTAGTTTCTAAATTGTCACCATTGAAGAGCTTGAGTCATGCTCATACCAATCCAGTCTCACTGTGGAGAGGATAATGTATAACATGAACTTTGTGCCTGATAAGAGTTTGGGCCTATACGAGTAGTGTTCGGTGAAGTTTAATATCCCTATAGCCATATAGGAGGAGAGATGCTACATTGTATTCAATCCTTATACTTCAGATAAGCTAGAAGAGTGTAATATGGTTACCTTTTTCTAGAGAGAGATGCAGTATGATCGGGCTCTTGATGATATTTATGACTTGTCAGCCTTGATGACATCCAAGAAGGTCACTACCACTTCTTCCACCATTATCCCTGATGATGCTTTCAAGATCTTTGGTTATGTTGCTAATCTTACCACTATTCACCTCAAGCCAAAACCTACTACAATTACTACACTGAAGACTAAGCTGCAGAGTTTGGATATGGGTGATCTACTTCTTTAGAAAGTCTATAAGGACATCACCACCTTAGTAGATAGCACTTCTGATGAACTTTTGTATGAGGACATTAATGTTCCTATTTTTGTACTTTTTGATGATGATGTAATCCCTTTAAAGTTCAATATAATGAAAAATAGTTTTGCTTCTATTTGTGATATGTGTTCTGATGGCATTATGCATGAGCATGAGCATTTTTGAAATTAATGCATCACACATAAAAACTATTAACATTGGCACAGATGACAGGCCCTGTCCTCTTTAGATTGCATCTAGCTTAATCCCTGATAAGAGAACATAAATCATCAAAGTGTTGAAATAGCATATAAAAGCCTTTGCTTTAGGCTATGAAGACATGTCAGGTGTCAACAGAACTATAGCAAAATATAGAATTCTAATCAAGCCTAAGTTCAAGCCAGTTAAACAGAAGCTATTTTGGCTCTGACCAAAATGGACTCAAAAGGTTAAAGAGGATATCCAAAAGCAATTGGATGCTAAGTTCCTTTAAGTGGTTAATTATCATGAATAGTTAGCAATGTAGTTTTGGTTCCTAAGAAAGATGGCAGGGTCAGGGTCTATGTAGACTACAGGAATCTGAACAAGGCATACTTAAAAGATGACTTTCCTTTACCTCACATTGATGTGTTGGTTGATAGTGCATCTACTAGTACCTTGTACTCATTTATTAATAGGTTTTCTAGGTATAATAAGATTATCATGGTTATTGTTGATGAGGTGAAGATAACTTTCATCACAGAATAAGGGACCTATTGCTATAAGGTCATACCTTTCGGTTTGAAGAATACAAGTGCTACCTATTAGAAGGCTGCAACAACTTTGTTGCATGATCTAATCCACAAAGAGGTCAAAGTCTATATGGATGACATAATGGTGAAGTCTCCTACCAGAGAAGAGCATCTGACTACTCTTGATAGATTTCTCATGTGGGTGGAGAAGTATAGGCTTAGGCTAAACTTGAAGAAGTGCATATTTGGGGTGACGTCCGACAAGCTACTAGTCATGTTGTTAGTCAGAAGGGTATTGAGGTAGATCCCAACAAGGTGAAGTTGATTTGCAAGATGCCTATTTCTAGAATTGAGACCAAAGTTAGGGGATCCTTATGATAACTCTAGTACATTAGCATATTTATTGTTAAACTCACTACTATATATAAGCCTTCTTCAAGCTTTTAAAGAAGAACTAGCCTTTGGTTTTGGATGAGAACTGCCAGTTTTCATTCAAGATGGTGAAGCATTATCTCTCCAGCCTATCAATTTTGTAGCCACCTCGATCGAGGAAGCTATTACTACTCTATCTAGCCTTAGAGGAGGAATTAATAGGTGCTATGGTTACTCAGGAGAATAAAGCTAGAGTTGAGCATGTTGTTTACTATCTAAGTAAGAAACTATTGCCAATAGAGTGCAAGTATAACACTATTGAGAAGCTATGCATGGCTATGGTCTGGGTCACTAAAAAGCTTAAACATTACTTCTAATCATACCAAGTTCAGGCGATCTCCAAGGTTGACCCTAGGAAGTACTTGTACGAGGCTCCTTTACTGGTAGGGAAGCTTTCCTAGTGGTTAATCCTATTATTAGAATTTAATATGCAATACATCATTAAGAAGGTAATCAAGGGTAAAGCGATTGTCAAATTCTTAACATCCAGGCCAATGGATGACTTTAAAACTTTTGAACTAGACTTCCTAAATAAGCACTTGGTGCAGTTGATGTCCAAAAATAGTAATTACACTTTGATGATATAGTTAATAAAAGAGGTGCAGCCATATGGGTTATATTGATCACTCCTAAAGGTGAACTAATTATGCTTTCAAAGTTGTTGAGCTTCCCAATCATTAATAACATGGCTAAGTATAAAGCATGTTTAGTCAAGCTTAAGGTATTGGTAATGATCAGTGCCTAGGAAGTAGAGGTATTTAGTGATTTGATGCTTATCCTTCACTAGTCCATGGTCAAGTAGGATGTTAACAAAGAAAGGCTCAAGCCTTATGCTGAATACATGAAGCTCATGATTTGCAATTTCAGCTCATGTAAGTTCATTCACATATTACGTGATGAGAATCAAATGGCTGATGCTTTGGTTATACTGTCTTCAGTATGTAAGTAACCGCAATGTCAAGTTTAACCTATAATCATTTAGTAGTCGAGAATTCCTTACTATAAAAGAGAATGGGTTATGGCATTAAAGAAGCAAGATGAGACTCTATGATATGCTGATATCATGAATTTTCTGAGAATCGATGCTTACTCGGAGGAAGCTAATAAGACTAATAAGCTAGCTTTATGGAGGTTAGTAACTAACTTTACTTGACATTAGGGTGTTCTCTACAAAAGAATAGTTGATGGTCTGCAGCTTCGGTGCATATTGGGGAAGGAAATTGAAACAGTTATGCAGACAATGCACATCGGTGTTTAAGGGCCTTATATTAATGGATTTGCTCTATACAGAAAGATCTTGTGCCAAGGTTATTTCTAGCTTACCATAGAGACATACTACATATAGTTTGTATGGTAATGTCATGAATGTTAGATTCAAGGAGATTTGAGTCACATCCCACCAATCAAATTATGGAATTTGATAATGCCATGACTTTCTCAGCTTGGGAATTGATATCATGGGTGAGATCTATTCTAATGCTTTTAATGAGCATTGGTATATATTAATGGCCGTTGATTACTTCTATAAGTTGGTGGAAGCAGAATCCTATGGTAAATTGGGGGTAAAGCTGGTTGCCAAGTTTATAGAGAAGAATCTTATATGCCATTATAGGATATTGCATCTGTGGGTGAGGCTTTTGCTATGACCCAAAGTAAGGCTTGTGATGCACGGACCAAGGGATTACTTGAAGCAAAAACACAGTCTTCTTGAGTGGTTACCTTAAGGAATGATACGAACTTAAAAGAGTTGCAAGATGGAGTTACCATCGGATGGTTCCGGATTTGGTTCAACTGATACATTAGCATGAGTGCTAAGTTAAACTCTTTAAAGGTAGCTTTGGGTGGTGAAGATATATTTACTCAAAGTTTCAAGTTTGATTTTACCATTTTAGTTGAGTTAATTATCCTAGGTAGATGAGCATTCATAAGCATGAAATAAGCACACAACGGGGTATAGTATAGTAGCAATCATAGCAGATATAACATGGTAAATATGATGTAGCGATCATGGCATGACATCATGATATGGCAATCATGGCATGAAACATGCCATATGCATGATATGTGAGATGACATGGGATAAGCATGACATGTGAGATGACTGGCATAGGCATGACATATAAGATGATATGGCACAGGTATGCAATGTGAGATAACATGATATAGGCATGACATGTGAGATGACATAGCATAGGCATGGCATGTGAGATGACATAGTATAGGCATGGCATGTGAGATGACATGGCATAAACATAGCATGTAAGATGACATGACATAAGCATAGCATGTAAGATGACATGATATAGCATACATCATATAGCAATGATAAAAATGAGTATAGCAACATGAATGAAAATAATAATGGCCTGAAGAAAGGTATTGAAGAAGAGATAGGGGATATACGAGGGATTTAGTGCTAAATCATACAAGAAATGAGAGAATAATGACTATTCTATTACAAAGAATCTTCATTGATACAAAATTGAGACGATAAGCAACATCTTGTCCACTTAAGAAAAAGTCAACCTTAGGTAGCATGAGCTAAAAATGCACGAGTGATAATGCAAAAATATGAGCAAAATCATTAATAGCAAACAAAATTTAGGACTAGGTCAACTAATTTAGTGCTATATGAAAGCATGAATCAAGAGCCAAATTCTAATGAATTTAATGGTAATAATCATAAAAATATGAATAAACATGAGCCAAATCGTGAAAATCATGAAGAATAATCAATTTAGGTAAAATCGATAAATAGCAAAACCAAACTTTTCTAAGATCATATGAAATATCACTTAGAAATAAATATATAGTATAGATAAATAAAGAAAAATGAGTTTTAAGGTTAAAACATGAATTAAAACTCAAATCTTAATAGATTCCTGACCATGGCATATCATTTGAGGCATAAACAAGCATTGGATATCATCATATCACTCATGATTGAAGCCAAATCATCAAAACAAAGCCAAAAAACACAAACCCATAATGAAATCAAGAAGAAAGAAGAAGAGAATAGGCATTCAACTCACCAAAATAGAATTAGCTTTTGAGATCTTGATTCGAAAAGTGATTAAGGATTTAAGTAGGATTAATTAGTCTATAATCCTAGGTTAAATACTTAATTAAGTGCTTAATTAAGTGGGATTAAAATTTAGTAGAGTGTAGGCAAGTTTTATGAATTTGGGACCTCCTTTCTATAAATACAAGGCTTGTATTTATAGGTAAGGGAGGTAGGATTAGGGAAATCACATTAGCAATATGGGATTCTAGAAATTTTTGAGCCATGTACGTAGCACATAGTGCTATATGCATAGCATATATCCTAGAAAAAGGTTATATGCAAAGCATGTAGTAGTAGATGCCTAACATGATGCCATTTTGACCTATGTTCACCATCCAATATGCATGCATTAGGATATGCACCATAGGTCAAACAAGCATCATTTAGGACCCTAATGCATGGTGTCATATAAAGTATATTAGTTTTCAATGAGAAAAGGCTAACCATCAAGTGTATATTTTTAGAACATGTGCAACATGTAGCACTATATACTGTACATATCATGAAATGCATGATATGTGCTCCACCCTCCATAAGTAAAATGTAACATGCTTCGCATGTCTAAAACACTTAACGGAGGCTCAAAGGCATGTATGCAAATCAGGGTCGACATCAAGGACATGTACCAAGCCAAATCGATGAAAACTCAAAACTATAGCACACGGGTGAAAAGTCAGGGTTAATTTTAACTGGGAAGGCCCATTCTTGGTGAAGAAGATTTTATCCAAAGGCATTATCCACATTTTCAATTTGGAGGGTAAGAAATTCTTTAAACCTGTCAACCTTGACTGGCTAAAGAGGTATTTTATCTAGAGCAAAGGTAAAAAGAAGAGCAAAAATAAAAATAAAAGTCTGATGAGCTAAAAACCTACATAGGCTGTTGATCACTTGCTATTTTGTTGTAATTATCTAGTCTAAATATTATATTATTTATGTGTTTAACTTAATTTTCTTTTAAGTTTTATTAAGTATTATGTATATTTTATAGTTTGATCTAATAATGTTTTGAAGAAATCCCA
>CANYBF011708740.1:0-10323 GCA_948192965.1 Dalechampia spathulata | reverse complement strand
GACTCCTTGTGAGCACCAAGACCTGGGTCCCCGTCTAGGAGGCCGCTGGATACCATGATTTACCCTCCCTCACGATGCTCGTCGGGTCGGGCGGTGGGGGCCCTTGGGGTGAGGGCATCACCTTTTGGTACCAAGGAAGAGAAATCAAACATCATCTCCTCACGTGAAAATTTAAATAATATTTTATTTTATTTTATTTATATGCATAATAATTGAAAGCATAAAAAATGAAATAATAATTAAGATTCACATAATTTGAAATATCAGTAAGGTAAAATATTGGGATGGAAATATCGAGAGGATGATTAAGATTAAGATGTAATCGGAGCTCCTGTAAGAAGAAGCAACGATGTAGACTTTTTCCCGATGAACGGAATTCTGACAATATTGAAGTGACATGGCAACAGATCTTGAAGCACACATGTTACACTAGTAATGCAAAGATTTCGAACCAGACTTCAATGGTTGTTGCTGACGTGGCGCTTGTTATAATATGTTACTCTACCTCCTTAAAATGAAGATAATAGGATCTAGCTTTCCATTCTCATTCACCTAACCATTTTTATTTTTATTATTAGTCTGTAATTTATCTATTTAACACATGCTTAATTAACAAATTATAATTTTTCATTACTTCATATTCCTGAATTTATTTATACTGCTGCTGCTGCTACTACTAATAATAATAATAATAGATTTTGAACTTCTAGGAGTATAAAAAAATGTGTCATTTTATTAATTTTTATAAAAATTTTAAATTAATTTTTTAATGATGAATTATTTTTATAAAATCATTTTTTATAATAAATGGCTAGAATTTGGATGTTATGTGAGTAAAAAATATTTATTATTATAGTATAATAATCGATGATTTGATTATATAAATTATCTTAATAATAAAAATATAAAATTAGAGTTAGATATGATCGATGCTATTAAAATTTAGAATTGACTTCCTTTCAAGACTTCTACTTTTTTATTTAAATTTACTTTGGAATTTTATTTTCTGAAATAATTAACAATAATAATAATAATAATAATAATAATAAAATTAAAGACAAAATATCAATTTTGGATAAGGGCATTATAGCCCCACACACTGTCAAGCCAGTTGCTACCCTCGATTAGCAGTATAAATTGCCATGCAAAGCCTCTCCTTCAATCGCCATTCTCAGTTTCTCTTCTCTTCCACTCTCTATATAGAAATCTTCTTAGCCTGACCGGAGGGAAAAAAAATGCAGGATACTAAGAAGGAAAACGATTCCCACCCACCACCACTTTCGGTGGCCGGAGCTGCACCACCACAACCCAGTTCAAGCCCTTTGAGAAAGATTGTAGTGATCGCTTCCATAGCCGCTGGTATTCAATTTGGCTGGGCCTTACAGCTCTCTCTTTTGACCCCATATGTTCAACTTCTCGGTATACCACATACATGGGCAGCATTCATCTGGCTTTGTGGGCCGATCTCTGGTATGTTAGTCCAGCCAATTGTTGGCTATCATAGTGATCGTTGCACTTCTCGTTTTGGCCGTCGCCGACCTTTTATCGCTGCTGGTTCTGCGTCGGTTGCGGTTGCTGTTTTTCTTATAGGCTACGCTGCTGATCTCGGGCATCTCTCTGGTGATTCTCTTCATAAGAGTCCAAAGACGCGAGCTATTGCTATTTTCGTTGTTGGATTTTGGATTCTTGATGTTGCTAATAACATGCTTCAAGGTCCTTGCCGTGCTCTTCTTGCTGATCTTTCTGGTACCAACCACAGGAAAACCAGAACGGCCAACGCCTTGTTTTCTTTCTTCATGGCGGTCGGCAACGTTCTTGGTTACGCGGCGGGCTCTTACACCCACTTGTATAAGATTTTTCCATTCACAAGAACCAAAGCTTGTGATCTTTACTGTGCAAATCTCAAGTCATGTTTCTTTATCTCAATTGCATTGCTTTTATCTCTTACCATTGTAGCTCTCACTTACGTCAAGGAAAAGCAATGGTCACCGGAACAGCCAGCTAATATTCCGGAGGATGAGGGTGCGGCAGATGGGGATGATGCCGCCTCCGTATCATCAGTATCACGACCCACACCTTTCTTCGGTGAAATAGTAGCCGCTTTGAAAAACCTCAAGAAACCTATGTGGATTCTTCTTCTTGTAACAGCTTTAAACTGGATTGCATGGTTCCCTTTCTTGTTATTCGACACTGACTGGATGGGGAGAGAGGTATTCGGAGGCGACTCAAGCGGCTCCGCCTCCCAGTTGAAGCTATATGACCGTGGAGTACGTGCCGGAGCACTTGGGCTGATGCTTAACGCGGTGGTTTTGGGATTCACTTCCCTCGGCGTCGAGATTTTAGCGCGTGGAGTCGGCGGCGTTAAAAGACTCTGGGGAATAGTAAATTTCCTTCTTGCAGTATGCTTAGCCATGACGGTCCTGATCACCAAATTGGCAGAATCCCACAGGCGTTTCGCCACAGTGCACGGAAATAAAGTCCCGCTGCCACCACCGGGCGGGGTCAAGGGCGGCGCACTGGCCCTCTTCGCCGTGATGGGTGTGCCAATGGCGGTAAGTAATCTGAATCCCTTCTCACTGTTGGTAGGTTTGTTGGGTGTCCACAACATGAAATCATAAGATATAGCTGGACGTACCATTTACGACATATGCACGTGAATTAATTTGACTCTATATGCCCTAATATGCTAATATTTCTCTTCCATCATTCTCATTTTCGCATGTTTGTTCCCAAATTATTACCAATCATACTGTTGGTAATAATTTTTTAATAATTAGCCAAGTAACTACCAAATTTAACCATGTTATGATGTTTTTTTCTCTATGAATTTAATATCATCCCATCGTATTATATGATTTTATCAAAATATATTATTTTCCTTATTTTTTAATGTAAATACACCTGCAGAGGAAACCACTAGCAGCAGCAGAGTTTAATGAAAATAATTAAATATGAGGTCAAACCATTAATTAATACATATTGGTCAGTGTGCATTCATTGAAATTTGTCTAGTAGTTCTCTTGTAATTAATTATTTTTATTAAACAAATATATTTACAGATGCTGTTTTCGAATTGCAATTAAATTCGATCCTATCCACAAACATGAACCCTAATTGGGAGAATTTCCTGAAAACAAGAATTTGGGATTTTTCGTTGTTTACAGTTCATTTCATGCTTTAACAAAAAATAAAAAAAAGAATATAAGTTACACTGTTAGTTGTGTGGGGCTAACCATTATAGCTTTTTTTTTTTCTCTAAAATTTAGAATAATTAATGCTTTAATTATTTTCTTAAGTACTTTTCTTTGTTACTTGTTACTTAATTAAATTAATTTTAGCTGAAGGGATTCTTATAATTTTAGCTTTAGCTGTTAAGAGATTCTGATCTGTTATTAATTTTAATTAAATTAAAATTAATTAGTACTAATTAATGGGGATTATATGATTTGTGGCAGATTACTTTCAGCATCCCTTTTGCTTTGGCATCAATATTTTCCAACACTTCTGGTGCTGGTCAAGGTAAATTAAAAATTTATGGATTTTAATTTTATAAATCTTAGAAAAATTATTGTGATTATCTAAGAAATTTGAAATTTTTTCAGGACTTTCTTTGGGTGTTCTAAATCTTGCAATAGTTATACCTCAGGTATGATTTTGTTATATGAAAGCCATGTTAATTTGTTAACTTCATCATTAATTCTGTTGTCAGATGAAGTCTCATCAGAGGTTACGTCAATATATAAACTTCTTTAAAGTATAAAATTCAATACATCTTTATTATTATTAATTTAGTAATTTTATGGATTCAATTCATATAGTTACAACTAGGATCCAAGAAACCATCAATATTAACTAAGAGAAAGAGAAGAGAATATGAACAAAATTGACCCATGTCTAGCGATAGAAGAAGTGGACAACATATAGTATGGGCTACAATGTCTGTATGTGTATATTATGCTTTTCTTTCAAGGTATGTGAGAAAAGTCAACATTTCACACACACAGCTTGACCTTTTCCACCAAGAAAAGACCCATTTCAACCTTGGTCCCTTTTTTTCCGTTAAATTTCTTTTTCAATTTTTTTAAAAAAATGTTGGCTTTTTTGAAAACTATTGAAAAAGTAATCACAGCCCCACTTTTTCAGTACAAGTACAATGTCACAATCTCTGGTTTTTCTGTTCAGTGCATCCAAGGAAAAAAGTTTCAATTAATTATTATATAATTTCAAAGTATTTAATTATATATATGTGTGTGTGTTTGTGTGTATTGCCCATTTGAAGATCCCAATATTGCTACCCTATCTCAAAAGTTTGATTCCCTATGATTACTATACATGCGTAATCATTTATGGATATTGAATTCAGATTTACAAAGTAAAGGTTGATTATTATGTGTTGAAAAAATTATTATTATTTTATAATATTTGAATTAAATTATTGAAACCCACTGTTGAAAAGAAGCAGGTGGCTTGAATTTATTATCATTATTATTATTGTTTTTGCATTTTATTTTCAGTGGTTGGTTACACGTGTAAGGGAATATAAGAGATGATATTTTTGCATGGATGCATGCCAGGCTAGTTAACACGTGAAAATATGATGTGGTTGCAGATGATAGTGTCTGTGGCAAGTGGACCATGGGATGCATTATTTGGAGGAGGAAATCTGCCAGCTTTTGTGGTGGGTGCCGTGGCGGCCGCTGCTAGTGGTATAGTTGCACTCACCCTGCTTCCCTCGCCACCGCCGGATATCCCTTCAGCCAAATCTGTCATTGCTGCTTTCCATTAACCAGCACCAGCACCTTCGTGGGTCACATCTTCACTATGGTTTGTAATGGCTTAAATTTTCCTTTTTCTTTAGGCCTAAAACTGCTCTAATGAGCCTCTTTCATGGAGCTTCCCCCCTCCTCCTCCTCTCTCTTCCCTTCTCATTTTACATGAGGTCTGTGTAACAATAGGGTCATCCAAGGCCGCAAATGGCCGTTTGATGATGGTGAATATCAATCAATCAATGGCTGTAAACATCCTTTGTGTTTAACATTTATAATTAATGTAATATACAGTCATGTTTAGCTTTATTTATTTTACTCCCTTAATTATTGTTTTCGCAAATAATTAAAATTGTATTTGGATTTCATCGTAAGGGTCAATAAATGCTTGAATTTTCTCTGGACTTTGACAATTATCGAAGTGATTGTAATTTATTCAAACATCAAAATCAGGTTGAAACTAATTGATGTGAACATAAACATCCAAACGAAGAGACTTATAAGTCAAAAAGTTTCCCTATTTTGTTGTGGTTCTTCTACTTCACCATCACAACTCATATACACACAAAACCAATTAATAGATTTCAATTATTTATAATATAAGATAAAATAAATAATTTCAAATTAATCCCGAATTCATTTGTTAATTCAATTTAAATATAATTTTATCAATTAGATTATATAATATCATATTTGATTCATTAATTTACTTAAAATTATATTATATAAGTTATTTCATGTTAAATATGTCAGAGTTAATTATATGAATAAAATTTCAATCATGAAAATTAATTTTAAATTTTTTATATTAATAAATTTACATAAATCTAAACACAATCTATTAATCCTAATTACTTCCCCAAATTAACACCTAATTCAGTAATTCTGCATCTTTGTAGTGTAATAACTAATGTTTCCATTACTAAATTTAACAATGGATTTTATCCATAATTAAAAATTTTAATTTCTTGTTCATTTTAAAATTTAATAATATATTTAATTTATCATTAAATTTAGCCTCGGATTTAATAATAAATTTTATTTACAGCTAAATATTTTTATTTACTCCATAATTTGGACAACAGAACAAGTCCGTTGCAAAGTATGAATAGATGTTGAATGAAAAATCCATCACAATTTATCTCAAAAAGAGAAACAAATTAATTTATTTCCCTTTTTCTAAATTATTAATTTATTAGCAAAAAAAAAAAGAAGAATCTAATGACAAAGAAAATCCATAACTTTAAAGAATTGAGATTGTGTTTTTACTTTTACTTGTTTTTGAAATATTCCCTGAAGAATATATATATAAAGGTAGAAATTACACTTTTTTAAAAAAAAGTTATTCTGGCATTCGTGAAAGCATGCTTTGTGGCACATTATCATCCACTGGATAGAACTTCATCACTAAAGGATTGGAATTTTCTTCTGAAATGACTCCTCTTACTGCCCCCATGTAAACCTCTCATACATTCAAATTGGGCTCGAATCAAGTTTCATGATGTTCTTTTTTATCGATTCAAATAGTTTATGAACAATTCGATTTAATATATGATTTGATTTGAAATTAAATATCCAATCGAATATGTAGAGATTGATCCGAAAGGTACCCATAAAAAATTCTTTGAGAAAAAGATTAATCAGACACCTTTTGGGCCTAGTAGGTGTATGAACTTAGCATGGACCTGAGATGAGGATTCGTTATGCTTTGCTTGGGGCTTTCGTACTATTGTCGCTATAAACATGCATACATACATATATATTAAATTCTGAAATGAAAAAAATCATCCTAAAAGACTTAAAAAATAATATTCTACAACCGGTTGCATTGGACTCAGAATTGATTATAATCTGGTAGCAACAATCTACCTGCAGCTTTGCTTGAAAGATAGCTCCATCATGATTATAATTGTAGTAAAATTCACATTTAAATGGATATTATTAATCCTCTTCGAGATTCTAATATTTCGATCTTGATTTCGCTTACATAAGTGAATCAATGTGGCAAATTTTTATTTTTTCTAATTTAGTTTCAAGTTTATTCGAGGTTTACTGCATAAAATATATGATTTTTTTTTTGAATAATTTCAAAATTATCTATTACTCTTATAATTATTTTTTAAAAGAATATTTCATTTTTATTAATTTATAAATCTATAAATAGATACAATATGAGGGTCCTTATAAATAAAAATTCAATATTCAATATATGATATTATATAATAATTTTATTCATTAAATTTTTTTTTAATAATTCTTGAAAGTAATGAATTTTTACATACCAATAAGCTTCCATCACTCATGTCTGGAAAAGACACTCAAACAACATGCCCACACCTTTTCACCTATTTGCCCCATCAATATCAAGAGTCCAATTCTAATCCTAACACATGCAACCGAAATACATTATATATATATATATATATATAATAAAATTATCTTTAAACTTTACCTAGTAATTTAAATTCAATATTACAAAACGAAAAGAGACAAAAAGAAAAGGCAAAAGGCATATCTAAGAAAGAAGATCAAAATGAAGGATGAATGTGGGGGATGGAATGATGATAATGTATGAATTGTTTTTGGTAGAGAAAGTGACCCTTTTCATTATATTAGGAATCTAACCACATAAAGACATTAAACATGATCTTTCTTTCTTAAAAATTAAAAATTAATAATGCCCATTTCCCTCTTATTTAAGCAAATAATCTGTGTTTTTTTCAATTAAATTAAAATATTTAATTTTGTTTTCTTCAAAATATCTTGGAAGGAATATTGAAAACACGAAGCAAAATTCCAAAATTACACGCTGTGTTGTAACCTCAGCCTTGATTGTGGATTGTTGTATCATAGGCTGCATTAGGGACGGACGCATGCCATTGCTTGCCTTCCAAACCTCTCCTTAAAATGTATACAAATATGTATACATACATACATACATATATGTATCCATAATTGCAATCATGGAAGAGTTGTACTTGTTTTCCCCAATTAATTATATTAATAATGAAACCTACCAACTAATTGGACCGTCCATAAACCCTAAATACACAATGCATTGATTTCCATTATACTAGAATATCATTAAATAATATTTAATAAATAAACTGTTAATTTTCAAAATAACATTTTTATTTTTCTTTTAAATCAGTTGATAACATAATTAAAAAATTAAAATTTATAGATTTAAATAATATTTTTTGAAAATTTAATTTTAAATTTTAAAATTTTTTAAATCGATATAAAAATTAAACCCATCAATTCTCAATCTAATCCTATTGATATTTGACTTATGACTTTGTCTTCTCCGACACCAAAACTACTCTTTTTTCTTGAATCAATCAACTGTTCCAACAATTATATTTTTTTTCTTTATTGTTTTTTTTGGTCTAATTGATTTTCTTTCAAAACCCATTAAATTTGTTGTTATTTGCTAACCATTAACCAATTATTAGTTATTTTAATAACTAGTAATTATTATGTAAATATTTTAGAATTTTTTTTATTTTAATCTATTTTATTTTTTTCTTTTTGATCACCTTAAAAAATTGATATGAAAATTTTCTCAGAAAAATAAAATAAAATTAAAATTACAATAATTTAATTAGTTATGATTACATATAAATATTCTCAAATAAAAAATAAAAAATTATTAAGATTTAAATGTGATCTAACTTTAAAATAATACCTACCAACTTTTAAATATATAAATTAAATTTATCATAATATTCTTAATAATCATATATAACTATGTTTCAATTATCAACTATCCATATACAACAATAACTATCAATTAGTAATCAATAATAATAATTATCAATTTATAATAATAATTATTAACATTTATATTTATAAATGATTAAATCAAATAAAAGGTTCAAATTATAATTTTTAGAATAAAGAAATGCACTAAAAAAACTCTATCTTTTGAGATTACGAACAAAGTCATTCCTTGGAGTTCCCCATGGGTTGAAGGATCTGCAAGGATTCATTTTCCTTATTATTTTTTAATAAAAATCATCTTCATAATAATTTCATAAAGTTTATTGTATTAAAAACAGATGAAAACATAATTTTGATTATTTTTACGTGAGAATTATAATTTAAGATCTCTATATAATCATGAAGTGATAAATATATATATCTCATTATTTTATAAGGATAAAATGAAAAAAAGATTCATCTTAATTCTTATAAAAATTGTATAATTCTCTCCATTATTATTATATCGATAAGATTTATATTAATTACCTAATAATAAAAATAATTAAATTAAATTATAATTAAATATCTTCGTAATAACTAAATATATTATACAAGGCTAAAACATAGGGAAGAAATGAAGGCTACATATATGCTCACACGGTGGAAAAATCTGTGGTGGGACAGCTTCAAAAAGAAGTATCATTTGTCGTTGTGATATGAGTGTCTACGTATACATATACATACATACATACATATATAGTGAGGTTAGGTGGGGGTTCTTAATTTCCATAAGAAAGGGTTGAAACTTGTAAATTAGAAGTTCTTCAACAACAAAGTTATATGCAGTCATGGTGAAAATGATATTATTAAAGAAGATATAGGGATCAGAAATCTAGGGCTTTGACAAATATGATACACATTGAAATTCTTTTTCCATTTTTCTTCAAAATGTAGCCACGTACATCTGCTTCCATAATCATTTCATTTCTCTACTTTTTGCATTTTTTCTACAAAAGGTGTTTACATTCACACACACACACATGCATGACATATCCCTCCAAAGATTTCCCCATTTCTATCACATCATATTACTTTATCTAATGATTATTTTGTAAAAAAAACTCAACTCAATACACACATTCACATATATGTATCATTAAAGATATATAAATTTTACTTTGACTGAATCAAAAAAATTATATGATATAAAAATAATTTAATAATTGTTAATGTTTGAAGATTTCAAGATCTTTTATATTGAATTATTAAAAATAAACAAGAAATTTAATGCATGGTAATCAATTTAAATCTAGTTATATTTGAACAGAATGTGGAAGATATTATAGATCTCACATCTATTAGATATAATGAATAATAATAAATAATAATAAATTTACGATAAATTAATAATAAAAATAATAATTAACTACAAAAAATGTTACATATTCGTCTTAAATTCTATCATAAAAAACTTCATTATAACTTTTTTTCAGCGATGGATTTCGTAGTGCAGTATGTTAGATACGATTAAATCATATCATATATATATTAAAAGAGAGAAAGGGGAAGTGAAAATACAAGTCTACCCCTCTCCCTTTAATTTTAATAATTCAAAGATAAATATTATTTTTAAAAATTTATATGAAGATAAATATTAATTTTTTAATTTTAATTCAAAGATAAATATTATTTTTAAAAATTTATATGAAGATAAATATTACTTTTTTAATTTTAATTCAAAGATAAATATTATTTTTTAACATTTATATGAAGATAAATATTACTTTTTTAATTTTAATTCAAAGATAAATATTATTTTTTAACATTTATATGAAGATAAATATTACTTTTT
>CANYBF011708199.1:0-11515 GCA_948192965.1 Dalechampia spathulata | reverse complement strand
TTGTTCCATAAGAGAAATATGAAGAAATGACTTGAAAAAGTAAAGAAAAATGAAGAAATGGATGGAGGAAGAGAAGTATATTTCGGCCACAATGGAGAGAAGGAAGAAAATGAGTGTATTAGGTCTAAAACAACTCTAATTTTTATATGGAATATGATATATATATAGTATGGGTGCAAAATAGCTTCCATACACTCATTTCGTAGGATTCTAGCCCCTTATACATACCATTTTGTATAAAATACATGTATAATACCATTTTCGTTCCCTTTTATCCTCAAAATATGTATGGAATACATCCATAAACTTCAAATTTCGTATATGCCAATTCATCATACCATAATACATCATTTTTAATTAATAAAATATTTTATTCATCCTCTCTCTCCATGCACTTTCACTACATTCCAAAAGACTTTTCCAAATACCCATACTTCCTTTTCTATTACCCATACACCAATATTTAATTTCCTTTTACTTTTTCCATCTTCCCATACCAAATAAAATAAATTTCTAATTTCCACATCATCAATCCATACTATTTAATTTCCATTTTATTTACACCTCATCAATCTAATTTTCAATTTCTTATTTCCTTTTATATCATATACTATATTTTATTCTTTCCATCACATATCTAAAGAATACTTTATTATTATCTCAATATATTAATTTGATACTCAATTATACTCTCAATTACTTAACTCATATGTCTAGGTAGTTATAATCAAGTGTTTTCAAGTTCATTCAGAAATATTAATCCTTCTTTCAAAGCAGTTAAGAATAGTAATTTATATTCATATGTTAAAAAGGGCCCCATTCTAACAATTAAATAATTAACATGAATCATAACTTAAAAAACATGAAGAACATTGAATTACTAATTAAACTAGAAATAATGTTCACATATCATCTAACCTTAGACCTTTACTAAGGCATAACTAATAGTTCAATAGAATAAGCAAACATAATATAAAAAGGAAATACAACTATAACAAACTTGTTCAAATAAAATAGAAGAAGAAGGTGGAAAGCAAATGAAAACTTGGACCACTCTGCTATTAAGATTTACTTCAGTTCTTCCTTCTCGCCCAATCCAAGGTATTCTTCTCAACTCCTTGATGAAGATCTAACATAAAATAAGATTTAGAAGAGAGCTAGAAGATTTCAATTGCAAAAACCCTAGTTTTTCCTTTCCTTTCTTAAACCCTAATTTCTATTCTTTGTGTATGAATAATGGAAGGAACTATCAATCCTACATTCTAATTCTCTCCAAAAACCTTAGATTAATCCTCACCCTTTGATCCTATGATCCTATGATTGATGTTATAGTGTAAATAAGTCTCCTAAATGAGTCACACGAGTCATGTAAAGATTACACTACTCATGTGAAGCTTGCTTAATAAGAAAAGGGGAAGAAACAAGAGGAAATTGAGTTCCACACGAGTTATATGGAACCTTACATGACTCATCTATGGTTCAGTTAGGGGAAAGAAATCCGTTGCTTCAAATTGATCCTAAGGCCGGTTTTTATAGGGCTCATGTGGTCTTTTACATGAGTCGTGTAAGGATTATTTTTTAGCATGAAAATGGTCTTTTTAGACATAGAACATGACATACTCAACTAGTGTCCCATACTACATGACCTAGGAGCTTTAAACTACGTTCTAATGCATGAAAATGAGACTAATAACCTATACAAAAAAGTAATCTAAATTACATATGCAAAACTCCAAACCTAATATAGAATAACCATGTATATTCTATGTCAAAACTACAATGACATGTAAATTATGCAAAATATGAAGAAAATGTATGATTTGGAGTTAATAATGCAATATAGGAATGTGATACATGTAATGGTTTGAAATGCACAAAACACAACATAATATGCTATTATATACTAACAAAGTGTATGGAAATAAGGTTAAAAGAGTAACTTAAGCATAGAGAAAAGAGATGATAATGCATATTATCAAACCACCCCAAACTTAAGCTTTTTCTTACCCTTAATCAAGGAAAACTACAAAGCAATAAATTAGAGTGACTCATCAATTGTCAACTTTCAATATCAACAAAGTAAATGTGGGATGTGCAATGGTGTGAAAATTAACTGTTTAAACTTTAGTTACATTTAATACCTAATCAAATCATTATCCATATTATTACAAATACCAACATTCTATTAGAAACGTATGCACATAAGATGAAGATAACGACATGCATTTAAGTAACCAAGTAGAAATAAAAGGATAAGTTGATGAAATCATTTCACTTATTATAGAACAATAAGTAAATCAAGGCAATTTTAAAGCATTTATTGTCTAATTTATTATATCCTAAATAGAACTACCTAGTTGGAAACCTTTATCTCAAAAATAAACATTGTTAATGTTGGCCCCAGTTAATTGATTCATAACTAAGGTACTCAAGTTCATTACTCACATTTTTTATCTATTTAACATAAAAGCATTCATGGGGTGCATACATGCCCCTATCTACTAAGTATCAAAAATATAGAAGTAACAGACAAACATTCATACTTATATTTATTGGCATTTTTGACTTCAAAAACCACATAGGGTACATGTTGTTTCCTACCTGCTAACTAATAAACATAAGAGTAGGTCTAGAATTTTATAAAAATTTTGCATATTTTATATTTTAACTTGATCCACTGATCAAACTATAATAAGTTGAACTTATTCATTAAGACTCAATAAGTTCATTAAAACTCAAGTTGACTCAAAAGCTACCTAAATAAGATAAGCATATATGTAAACAAAACTTGGCATGAGTAATAAAAAGATCAGGATGATAAAGAATTAAAGGAACTCTAGAAAACAAGCAGAAATCTTCAGTAATAAGTTTCATCTAATCATCAATTAATTCATATTGAAAAGACATTAGAATTTAAAGCAAGTGGTGCAAGCAAAACTTTGAAGATTAAAAAAGTTTAGCCATTGTAAGCAAAAATAACAACCATAAACCAAAATTATGATAAAATGCATGAAATGCAAAGTGACATGTAAAGCAAGATAATATGAATATGCTACCCCAAACTTCTAATTAGACATTATCCTCAATGTCACAAAAGCAAGGTATGGAGAAAGGATAGCATATATGAGAACATATGCAAATATGAAAACAAATAATGAAGTAAACAAATAGAACATAGACAAATAGAAAGAGAAAAGAGTGAAGAGATACTATACAATCACAACTCTGGTCATTTCTCTCTATATAGTGGATATATGAGTGGCCAGAAGATAACAGCCAAGGTGCTTTAGAGTGGTTTTTATTGGCCAACACTTTTTAAAGATGCTTATAATTTTACAAAAGCATGTGATAAATGCTAGCAAAGTTCTGGGTTAAGAAGGAGAAATGAAATACGGCTGAAGGGAATTTTAGAAGTTGAGCTATTTGATATATAGGGAATTGACTTCATGGGTCTATTTTCATCTTTAAAAAATAAGTGCTACATCTTAGTGTGTGTGGATTATGTTTTCAAGAGGGTTGAAGTGGTAGTAATTTTTACCAATGATGCAAAGATGGTGATAAGATTCTTGAAGAAATTCATTTTTAATCTATTTAGAACTCCTGAGGTGATAATTAGTAATGAGGGTACTCATTTCTGTAACAAGCCATTAGAAAAGTTATTATTAAAATATAGCATTGTGCATAAGGTGGCTACTCTGTATCATCCTCAAATGAATGGCCAGGTGGAAATTTCTAATAAAGAATTGAAATACATTATGGAGTACACAGTTAATGCTTCCTAGAAAGATTAGAGTATGAAGCTGGATGATGCTTTGTGGGCGTATTGAATAGCTTACAAAACTCTAATCGATATAACTTCATTTCGATTACTATGTAAGAAGGTGTGTCATTTGCTAGTAGAGTTGGAGTATTGGGCTTTCTAGGCAATCAAGGAATTAAACATGAATATTGACAAGGTTGGAAATAGAAGAAAACTACAATTGAATGAGTTGGAGGAACTATGCCTTACTGCCCATGAGAATGCTAGGCTCTACAAGGAGAAAAGTAAAGCTTGATATGATTGGCATATTATGTAGAAGAATTTCATAGAGGGATACAGTTTTTGCTATTTAATTCAAGGTTGAAGCTATTTCCAGGCAAGCTAAGAAGCCAGTGGTTAGGTCCATTTACAATTATATAGGTTTTACCCTTGTGTGTGTTCGAGTTAGAAAATAATGAAGGTGGATGTTTCAAGGTTAATGGGCACTAACTAAAGGCATACATCAAGGTGGTTGAATAGGAGAGAGCGTCAATATATTCCTTCTCAAAATCCAAGTAAAAATTTACGTTTGGGGTCATATCATGACCAGTGTTTTATGTTTTAGGTTTATTTCCATTCAATTTTTTATTGGTTTCCATGATTTTCATGAGTCTTACATGACTTGTGTGACTAAGTACACAAATCGAGCTTAACTCAATGATAAAAGATTTCAAAATCTTGCTAAAAACCTTAGAAAAAATCCTTCACCTCATTGTACACAAGTCGTGTATGGTTTTATACAACTCATGTAAAATTTGACCCTTCAAACAACATTGAAAATCAAACTCCTTAGTTTACATGAGTCGTGTAGCCCTTTCCCCCATCTTAAAACCTAAGTTATGCATATCATTTTCTCACTTTCTAAGTTTAAAACACCTTTAAGCACTTGAACTCTCTCAACATAGCCTCCACACTCCTTCTCTATTTCCCTTTTTCTCTTCTATTTAACATCTTTCCATTAAAGTTTGGTTTCTAGTTTTCTTCAAGTTTGTTTCACTTTGATTTTCTATTCTTAATCATACTCCCTTCTTCTTCTTCTTCTTCTAGGTTTCCAACAAGTTAACCTTAGAATTTTTATTATGAAGTGTTTAGGCTTTGATTCTTATTGTTGATTGTATGTGTTTTGTTCAATTATTATTTAATTGCTTCATTACTTGTAATTCTAATCACCTTTCATCATGAGCAAATGAAAGATAGGGGAAACTTCTTCTTCTACTCCAACTCTACCATTCCCAATCACTCATTCCATCTAGGAGAAGAGGAATGCTAATCTACATTCTAGGGAGCTTATTACAATAAAATTTATTAATGATGATGTTCTAGATCACTTAAAATGTAGGAATAAAGTGTATGATTATATTGAGAAATTTGGTTGGAGACAGTTCATATCGCTTAAGGAAGAACCTCTTAATGAGTTGACATTAGAGTTTATTAGCTTAATTAAAGATCAATTAAACCCTTGCTTAAAGAATTATGGCATTATTAAGTTTAGTTTGGGGGGAACACGCTCAAATCAAATCTCGATGAGGTTAAAGAGATTTTTGGTATACCAAATGATGGTATTGATGATGCTCCAAGTGATTTTAATTCTAATGATGTGTTTACGAGTATGTCACTCAGGATCACCTATAATATAATTGTAGTAGTTCCAAAGGGAGCTAGATGGGTTCCCTTGTCATTAGGTTTATGCTTACCTTTTTTTCAAATGTAGTCTTACTTAGGAAAGAGGGCTCAAAAATTACAAATTATGAACTTTTTCTGGTTCAGTGTATGACCACTGGTGCTAAATTTGATGCTATGTTATGGATGGTGAGAGATTTTATATGATTAAGAGAGTTTACCAAAAACATGCCCATTTATTGTGGTGGCCTGGTGACTATATTAAAGAGGCATTTTAGAGTACTTATGACTAAAAAGATTAAGTATTCAATGACTCTAGGGAGAGATAAGCTAGATTTATCTATATTGACTAATAATCAAATAACTGAATGGTGCAAGAAATTGGGTAGATATTTTTTCGTGCCCAGTAATGTGATACAGTATGAGATTGGCCCAGATGGTATTCCTCCTCTGCCTTCTCCTCTGTCTACTTCCACTTCTGCTCACACCACTCATGAACAATAGGAAACCCAAACCAAGCCCAACATCATAGATGTATTATCATAACTCAATAACCTTACCATGATCGTAAACTCAAACATACAAACCCTGATCGATTTACATGAGCTTGCATAGTTGAATGCCCAATCAATTCAAATGATCCATAACAAAATGGATTGTTTCAAAGAAATCTATTTTGGATACTTTCATCATTAGGGTTATGACCACCCACCACCACCACCAGAGTTATGATCATATGGTATCTCTTCACTCTTTTCTCTTTCTTTTTGTTTATGTTCTATTTGTTTACTTCATTATTTGTTTTTCATATTTGCATGTGTTCTCATTTATGCTATCCTTTTTCCATACCTTGCTTTTATGATATTGAGGACAATGTCTAATGTTAAGTTTGGGGTGGCATATTCATGTTATCTTGCTTCGCATATCACTTTGCCTTACATGCATTTTATCATAATTTTTGTTCATGGTTGTTATTTTTGCGTACAATGGCTAAAAGTTTTTAATCTTCCAAGTTTTGCATCACTTGCTTTAAATTCTAGTGACTCTTTTAATTATCTCTTTTCATTATGAATGAATTGATGATTGGATGAAACTTGTTATTGAAGATTTTTGCTTTTTTTCTCTAGAGTTCCTTTAATTCTTTATCATCTTGATCCTTTTATTACTCAAGCCAAGTTTCGGTTACATGTATGCTTATCTTATTTAGGTAACTTCTAAGTCAACTTGAATTTTAATGAACTCGTTGAGTCTTAATGAATAAGCTCAACTTATTATAGTTTGATTAGTGGATCAAGTTAAAATACAAAATATGCAAAATTTTTATAAAATGCTAGACCTACTCCTATATTTATTAGTTAGTAGGTAGGGAATGACATGTACCCTATGTAATTTACCAAGTCAAAAATGCCAATAAATATGAGTATAAATATTCATCTGTTACTTCTATATTTTTTATACTTAGTAGATAGCGGCATTTATGCACCCCATGAATGCTTATAGGTCAAATAGATTAAAAATACAAGTAATGAACTTGAGTACCTTAGTTATGAATTGATTAACTAGGGGCCAATATAGACAATGTTTGTTTTTGAGCTAAAGGTTCGCAACTAGGTAGCTTGATCTAGGATACAATAAATTAGAAAATAAATGTTTTAAAATTGCCTTTATTTACTTATTGTTCTATAATAAGTGAAATGATTTCATTGACCTACCCTTTCATTTTTTCTTGGTTACTTAAATGCATGTCGTTATCTTTATCTTATGTGCATATATTTCTAATAGAATGTTGGTGTTTGTAATAAGATGGATAATTATTTGATTAAGTATTAAATGCAACTAGAGTTTAAACAGTTAATTTTCATACCAACGCACATCTTGTATTTACTTCATTCATGTTCAAGATTGATAATTAATGAGTCACTCTAATTTATTGCTTTGTATTTTTCCTTGCTTGAGGACAAGCAAAAGATTAAATTTGGGATGGTTTGATAATATGCATTATCATCTATTTTCTCTATGCTTAAGTAACTTATTTAATCTTGTTTTCATACACTTTATTAGTATATGCTAGCATATTATGAAATGTTTTGTGCATTTCATACCATTACATGCATCACATTCATATATTACATTATTAGCTCCAATTCATACATTTTCTTGACATTTTACATAATTTACATGCCATTCTAGTTTTGATATAGAATTTACATAGTTATTTTACATTAGGTTAGGAGTTTATCATATTTAATTTAGCTTACATGTTGTATATAGGTTATTAGTCTCATTTTTCATACATTAGAACTTAGTTTAAAGCCCCTAGGTTGTATGGTATAGGACACTAGTCAAGTATGTCATGTTCTACATCTAAAAGGACCATTTTCCTACTAAAAAATAAGCCTTACATGACTTATGTGAAAGGTCACATGAGTTGTGTAAGAATTGGCCTTAGGATTAATTTGAAGTAATGGATTTCTTTTGCCCAGTTGAGCTATACACTAATTGTATAAAGTTCCACACGACTTGTGTTGAACTCAATTTCCTCTTGTTTCTTTCCCTTTTGTGTTAATCAAGCTTTACACGAGTAGTGTAATATTTACACGACTCGTGTAATTCATGTAGGACACTTATTTGCACTCTAGTATCAACCATAGGATTATAGGATCGAAGGGTAAGGATTAATTTAAGGGTTTTTGGAGAGAATTAGAACATGGGATTGACAGTTCCTTCCATGATTCATACACAAAAAATAGAAATTAAGGTTTGAGAAAGGAAAGGAAAATTTTTTTGCAATTGAAATCTTCTAACTCTCTTCTAAATCTTATTCTATGTTAGATCTTCATCGAAGAATTGAGAAGAATAACTCAAATTGGGCGAGAAGGAAGCAGATCTCAACAATATAGTAGTCCAAGTTCCTATTTTCTTTCCATTTTCTTCTTTTATTTTGTTTGAACAAGTTTGTTATGGTTGTATTTCCTTTTTATATTATGTTTACTTATTCTATTGAACTATTAGTTATGTGTTAGTAAAGGTTAGGGTTGGATGATATATGACTATTATTTCTAGTTTAATTAGTAATTCGATGTTCTTCATGTTTTTTAAGTTGTAATGCATGTTAATTATTCAATTGTTGGAATGAGGCCCCTTTTAACATGTGAATATAAATTAATGTTGTTAATCACTTTGAAAGAAGGGTTAATATTACTGAACAAACTTAAAAACACCTGATTATAACTACTTAGAAATAAGAGTTAAGTGATTGGGAAGTGTTAAGTGTGAAAACTGGATTAATCGCTAAACTTAATTTAATAGTGAAGAAAGTGGTCTCCTAACTTGTTTTCAGAAGGTAATATCTCTTTTGGAAGAAAGGATCTTACAGCTAAACATTGCTTTAGAACTTATGATTGAATTACTATTAAATAATCTTAACTTAATTAATGTTCATCCATCCTTATTAATTAGTGTAAAATAAGTGCATTATACTATTAGATTAATACTTAGCTGATTAAATAAATTATATACTATGATTTTGATGTTGTATTATCTGAATAACCAATGAAATTGACATTTAGTACTTGATTACCATTGGTCCTAGAGAATAATACCTTTATACTCTAGTTGTGATCCGTATTTTTATGATGGCATAATTAAAATTAAGGATAATAAATGTAAAACTTATTAAATCGTTATGAATATGAGAAATCATGATAAAAAAAAGTCAACAGGATTCATGTTCAGCTTTATTCTCCCATTTTGGTGTCAATTCAAGGCAAAACATGACTCGTATCATGCATATACATGAAAATTACCATCTATTTAAGGCAAACACGAATTATGTTACCTCCAACATGACTCGTGCCACTTGAAAACATAAAATTGATGCATAAATGAGCCTTCTAATCCTATAAAACATGATCCAAAGAGTCAATAAACATGAATTATATGAGAAAAATAACATCTACTAAGAGTTGCATGCATGAAACTAACAAATAATGCTTTAACATGTAAAATCCTATAACTAAATGTATAAAATGCATGCAATAACCTACAAGATAAATGCAAAGTGAAGAATAAGGATGATACATGATTTTCATATGAATATGCTTACGTTTGAAGGTAAAAGCATGAAAGTTATACTTAAAAGAACATTATAATAAAGAAAAAATATAGATTAAAAGCATAGTTATCAATATCAATAAAAAAATAAATTTAAAGGTTATCTATAAAGAAAAAATATAGATTAAAGGAAGAGGAGGAAAATAAGAAAAAGAGGAGAAAAAATAAAAAAATTAAAGAAAAAATAATATAACAAAAATAAATTAAAAAAATTATATTGTAATTATATAATAAAAAATTCAAATTCAAATTAATATAAATTTAAAGGTGTTGGAAAAAATATCTTTATTTAAAATTTATTGACATAAAATTAAATTAATAATCTTAATTATGATAAGGGACAATTAACCAAATATAACTTTTAAAAAGTTGTAGATAAAATTCTATTATAATGGGCTTTGATTTTTGACAAATATCAATTTTTGTCAAAAATATTCTAATAATTTCAAATATATCCCTATATTCAAATTTTCAAAAAATTTAAAAACATTAAATTAAAAAAGTTAATTATTAATCATTATTTTTTCCTCTTACTTTTCTTCTTCTTTGTGTTCTTCTTCCATCTTCTTCTTCTTCCTATTTTTTTTCTTCTTCTCTTTTATACCATATATCAATATATTTATGTTTGTGTTATATAAAATATTATATGATGTATGTAATGCGTAAATTTGAAAATAAAATAAATCTAAGAATTTGAGCAATAAATAAATTTTATTAATTTAAAATAAGATACAATCTCTAATCTAAATTTCTTGAACAAAGAATTTTGATCCTTATATTCAAATCTCAAAAAGTAATTGTATTCAAGGGCTTTTTTGAAACTTGATATTGAATTGAACTTGATTTTAGAGAAGAACATAATCCAAAGGCTTTAAAGGTTTGATCTTGAGTTAAATTTCATCTCAAGGAAGATCAATTTGATGAACTTGTTATACGTTTCGATGAATTTATTAAATTTCTTGATTAACTTAAAGAACGCCTTAAGAATCTTGAAGAACATCTTGAGGACTTAAGATTTGAAGAGTCTCGAGTCTTGAGAGTTTTTTACTTTTAGCTTCTAAATGTGTTTTGGAATAAGGGATACTCCCCTATTTATAGTGATATGAGGAGTTTGATAAGACTACATGTCCATCACTTTCAAGTGATTGAATTCCACTTGACTTGTATCAAGATAATTATTACTTTATTATTTTATTTATTATTTTAATAACATTTATTTGATTGACTATTAAAATAATTTAATTTTAGATAATAAATTAACTAATTTAATTGGTTTAAAATCTATTTATTTTATTAGATTAAAATAATTATTTAATCTAATTATTTTATAGATTAAAATTATTTATTTAATTGATTTATAAATTTTTTTTATTTATTAGATTAAAATATTACTTAGCCTAATAATTTCATAAATCAAATATATTTAATTGATCTAGAAATTAATTTAAAGTTTTGATATCTATAAATGTCCCTCAAGAATTATTCATAAAATTTATTTAAATGAATATATTTCAAATTTTTCTCTTTTTTAATTTTATAAAAGCCATATATTAATTTTATTAAAATGACTTTTTGCTCCTTTCTCTTTTCACCAAAGACGTTTTAGTTTCCTTTCCAAACTCATCACATTTAATATTTTTCTTACGTGATTTTTCATCTTTAATTTTTTATTTGCAGGGAAATAATTGTTTGTTTTGGCTTTCTCTTTTGTTTTCAAATTAATATATATATATATATGTCACGCCTCACCGTAACATGCTCCCGTAAAATAATTAATGATCGCCAATACGTGGAAACCACTAATTATTCTACAAGGGATTTCTATGAAATTTTTTTTTTCTAATTTGTGTTTACCTGTATATGAAATAATGATGCATCGTTCTAGGCTTTGCGGAAGACTTAGTCCCTGTGTTACATTTACAGATTAATTTAATTAATTAATTAACTTCGCTTCTAACCAAGTCCTTGACCTCAAAACTTCTG
>CANYBF011708005.1:0-24087 GCA_948192965.1 Dalechampia spathulata | reverse complement strand
AGGTACACAAGGGATAAAATAAAATAGTGGCTCACAAGGTGTTTCCCGACCTAAAATAATAATCTCACTATTTTTCCTCTCCCCAAACCCTTCAGAGCAATTTATTTGTTTGCTCTGTATTTTTTGTGTTTTGTTTTTGATGTGTATTGGCAGAAGAGACGAGTGCCTTTTATAGGCATTCCTACCGCGTGAAACTAAGTTGTCAGCACCGAACGCGGTGCTGACTTTTCCCTCCCTTCTGCTTTTATTCAATAAAAGTAGGCCACCTACCGAAAGAGAAGAAGAAAAAAAAACATTCAACAAAATCTGCCACCGAATAGTGGCTGTGGCTGTCCCTCCATGTTGAGGGACCCACACTAACACAAGCTGTCCCTCCATGTTGAGGGACCCACACTAACACAAGCTTCCCACCCGCATTCCGATATTACTTGACATGCTTTAACAGAATATTTTATCGGCTCTTTTTTATCAAAAACGACAATAAATAAATAAATTTGAGATAGTAAATTGAATTCTTCTTAGCAAACACCGCTTTTTCGTATATGGTAAATGGTAATTCTTCGTCAAAATTGGATTTTTGGATTCTGATAGCCACATGGTTTGTTTATTTGATCTTCTTTTTTGTTTAGTTAATCTGATTCTCTTTGCCTTGCTTTTCTTTGCATTTCATTCGTATAATCTGACAAAAATAAAAGTTCCATTTTTTACTGTTTTTTCTTCGATTTTCCTGTCAATTTCTTGTCACTTCACGGTTTCTATGTTCTTGTTCTTGCAGGTTTCTCGATTCCATACTTAACAGTTTCGTTTTTAAGCTTTGGTCGTTTCCGAAAAGAGCGTTGACCTGGAAGCTGAATTGTCAAAATTTTGATTTGATATCTTAACTATATCCGAGAAAGTCTGAATCTTTAGATATGGGTTCGTTTACTCCTGATGTTTAGCAATCTGGGTTTGTAACTGGGGTTCTTATTAAATTGCAAAGTCTGTCCTTTTGCTTTTACTCAGTTCTGTTTGATAAAATCAGTGTCTTCCGAGGATTTGGATAAGTTGCCAATTGAACAGGGTGTTATGGATGCTAAAGGCTCAACAAACAAGACATTGATCACCGAAGATACTGGAAAAGTTGAGAACCATAGTAATGGTTACAATGAGACGAAAGCTTTTTTGCTTCCTAAGAGAGAGGGGATGTCAAAAAATCCAGGAAGAGTGAGAAGAAAAGTTCAGTGGAACGATAACAGTGGAAATAAACTTGCTGAGGTTTTGGTATTCGAACCAAGGTAATTAAGTTCTTATTCCTTTTCCCTTTATGTCAGTAATTGGTGGGTTGTGGATTCTTATCTTTTGCTTGCAACTTTTGTTTTCATCTTATGTTTGGTTAATTTGTGAGAGGTTTTGGCTTTTGGTTGATTAAATTTCTTGCTGCTGGTGCTTTTTATGAGTAATCACTAGATGGAAGCATGTCTCCTGAGAAATTGGATGATTCTTGAGTTTCTTGTACAATAATTGCTACCGTAACAGGCTATACACTTGAATCTGCCGAGCTTGGCAGGACCAATACCGCTAAATTTGGCAAACTTGGTGGTCATGGTGGGCCTATTTTTCTTCTATAGTTTATTCACCCACCTGTACCAGAGTAGCTCTTGCAATATATCTAATGAATGATCTGTCAAATAATTCTCGGCAAATGGTATTTTGTTAAAGACATAAAGATGTTGGTGCTTTATCTTGTAAAGTTGCATGACAATGCATTCTGAGGAATCCAAAACAACAATCATGTGGCTTTCAGTGGTAATTTGATTCTAATTCTATATTATTGGTTACACAGCATCCTTGTGATAATATTTCTATGACGCTTGGCATTGTTTCAAACTTTGGCTAACTCCTGTTTATTATGATTGTGCCTTTCTGGTAGTGATTCTGAAGAAGAGAAGACAGAATCTTGCATCTGTACTGTAATGTAGATGGGACAATGGTTGATACATATATATGTGGGATGAGCCAATGAAGCATTCTCCATGACACACGCTGTTGATGATTAAACACCGAGAAGGCAACAATGTCAGTCTTTCAGCAATTTCGCACTGTTTATCAGAATGAAGTTTACTTCACTTGTTGAAATTTCTGAAAATTTTGAACTCAAACAGCTATAAGCTGGCTCGGGTCTCATCCCAGGAACTGAAGCAGATAGCAATACTTGAACACTAGGCCTGTGTGACATTACTGAATGTGTAATCATTTTGAGCCTTGACAGGCAAGTTGGCATGTAAGACATGAAGAATACTCCGAAGATACACTTTTGAAGGCTGTTTGCTGGAGTTGCAATTACTTAAAACTCCAATTATGTAAAGTTGATAGCTTTCTGAGGTACTCGGAGATTAAGCCTCGAGTTCTGCCAGTGTTTACAGGATGAATTAATAATATATTAATCTTTGCATAAAGTTACAACGAGGAAGTTGTTGATTACCTATTCAGAATCCTGCTAAGTCAGAAATGACGCCTGTTTTTTTGATACTGTGGTTTGAAATTTTGGAGCACACTTGTCTCATTCTAGAATCAATTTCAAATGGTTCTTAACGTTGCATAAAGTAGTTTGCTTTCTTTACATAATCTTTAATGAATCCGACTTTAATTTCTTGTTTCAACTTTAAGCAACCTTCATCCAAACCGCAAGATTCTTCAGGCCATCTCTTGAAATCAAATTCCACAATTAACTTCTCTGAACATCCAATTCAGAACATTAATGATTCTGGAATTCACTGAACCGACAATTCTCTCTGATGAAATAAACACAAGGGAATGAAGAAACAGAAAATAAAAGAAAAAATCCACAGAAATCATACCCAGTTTCTGAAAATTGCAAAATCACCAGAAATCTTCTCAAAGCAATCAGAATTCAGAAGAAACAGATTAAAAGAATCAGAAATGGAGATACAAATTACAAACAACAACACCCTTAAATTGTTTCACCCTTGAATACAAAATACAAACAAACAACAAGAGCAATTTCTGATGTCCTCTTGATTCAGGTCCATTCCAAACTTCATGATTCTAGTTATTTTACTTGCCTGTTCCACAGAATTACTCCTACCTGCAATCCATATGTAACTCGCTCATTATTGTTTTGTATAAACTTTCCAACTCAAAGAAAAACCTGAACAATGTGAGTTGTTCGTCAAACTTCCAAGTTCGTGATATCTAAAATTGGCATATCATCTTTACTTCTCCAAGGAATCGCCTTGTCAAATGAACTTTCCTTTGATGGTGTTATTCTTTCAGTATTACTCTTGCTAGGAGATAATGTTCTTGGTTGACAAGAATTATCTGGAATCATCCAGTTTGACAGGCTAGCATCAACTGCAATTTCTTGCAGAACCTGTGGTGGTTGCTCTAATGCTACATTCTCCTTTCTCTGGCGCTTTACCAGGGACATTTCTTTAGCCTTCACAGCTTTCCACTGGCTCAAATTCTCTACAGGATTCAACACGGAATGAATATACTTACTTCTATCTCGAGCATTTGGATTCGTTCCATTTGATTCGAGATGGTCAAGATGTCTCAGATTTTCAGATTTTTCCCGAGTCAAAGAATTTCTCATCTGTGAACTTAAAGATAAAGAAGTGAATTTCTCAGAAAATTCATCTTGGCTTATTCTCAAATCAGTACCACACCCATCGTCCTCGTCGAAACCATCGTCATCGTCATAATCTTCATCTTCCAACTCACTTTCTTCGTATGCTATCTCATCATCTTCATCATAACTGTCAATGCAGTTCCTATATCTATAATTTGATGGATAAGATTTCGCAGCGAAAGAATCCTCCCCTCCAAGTGACTTAGATTGGCAATATTTTGCATCTTCCTTGCTTATCTCTTCTTTATTTTCATTATAATCACTTCCCCAGAAATGGTCTGTACTTTCTTCATCTTCTTCTTCTTTTGGAATTGGCTCATAAGTTTGTACGTTCAAGTTAAAACTAACTTTCTTCTTTATCTTATAGTTGAATGGTTCCTTAGGCTTCTTACTGTCACAAAAAAACAACCAAGAACCTGAACACAAAAAATTTCACATCCTTCAGATAAAATAAATCAAGCCATTAAATGAAAAACAGACCTGGATTCAGAATCAGCAGTCCTGATAGGTTCTTCTTTAAGGTCAAGTTTTAGAGAAGCAGCTTCGAGAGGTTCATAACTACCAAGCCTCTGCTAAATTAAAACGGAAACAAAAACAAAACCAAATAAAATAACAAAAGCATTGAAGAATCAAGTAACAAAAAAAAAAAAAGCAGAAACATGAGGAATCTTGAAGATGGGTAAAACAAAAAATGAAAAGAAAGAGCTTACAAGGTCTCCAGGCTGAACTTTACTGGGTGGTTTTCTTCGCTTCCTTTTGCAGGAAATGCCAAAGCAGCCAAGAAAACAACCCATCAGGGGTACAAGTAAGATGATGGAATGAGGCAGTTATGCGGCTACAGACTGTCGTTGGTCATGGCGAGATAGGCTAAAATAGAGATGAGAGTTGAAGGAGAAAGACTGTGTATGTCTGTCATGTGAGTTGGAAAAAAATAATAATAAAAAAAAAGGCTCCAATGGGTTTTGAAAATAAGAACGTTAGGACTTTAATTATGATGAACTGAAATGCGGCGCCTGGGACCATCACCCCTGTAAACGACGACGTTTCTACTACCTTAACCAATCATAACCGTTCATTTAAATCCAGACGAATCTCTGCCCTCTGCATCATTCCAATCCCCAATTCTCATAAACCTTTTCGATCCCTAGAACGTAAATTGAAAAGGTGTGCACAAGCTTGTAACTTTACCAAGGACTGAAACTTCGAATGGCTTTCGATCAGGGAAAACTGTTTATTGGTGGGATTTCACGCGAAACAAATAAAGATAAGCTCAAATATTACTTTGTTCATTACGGGTGAAGTTTTGCAGATTGTGATAGTTTTGATAGAGGTCTTGAAGATAGGCATACGATTGATGGTAGAACGGTGTTTGAGTTCATGAGCGTATGTGCCAATCCGATTTGTGATTTTAATAGATGGGTGTTTCTGATTTTGTTTTACCATCTGTCAATCTTGGTGTCTCGCTATGTTTGTTCTTATTCAAATTTTGTTGTAACCTCATAGAATTAGGTTCTCGCTTGCTCTGCTGACTAGGTCTGAGAGAGCAAAACTTAGAATTGTCCTCATATGAACTTCCATGGATTCAAAACTTAGAAGTGTCCCTTATCTGTAAATTGATGCTTTGACGAGTGAATTCCGACTCTACAGTTTTATCTAAATGAAAAATACAATGCTGACATCATTGATCATGTAATAGCCTATTGTTTTCACCTAGCATGCATTTCACTAGCTTAAGCAGTTAACTGCATGATGTTAAATTACTAGCTTTGCTTACTTTGACTCCTTTCATTTGTTCTATTGCCTTTCCTCTTTTTCCTGCCACATCTCTGGTTTTTTAGGTTGGAGTAAAGAAAAATAGCGATGATGCAGCTGACCATGTCTTGCATAAAGCGAGCTCTTTGTGTTCCTGATGGAAGTAACGGTTCTATGGGTACCAAGATTATGGTGCATCTGGGGCAATGCAAGTTCATGGGGTAGGTTTCCTCCTCATGGCTTATATGGCTATAGTGCGCCTGGATTGGATATTGTCCTAATGGTTATTTAAGGTGGTGCAGGTACTGGGCCACCACGTGCCCTAAGGAGTTCATGGAGCAATTAAGAACCATTTAGTGTGTGTTTGGTAAAGATTTTATATTAGTTTTTAAATTAGCTTTTAGATTTTAAGATAGCTTTTAGTATTTTGTAGGTGTTTGGTATTAGCTTCTAAAAGAGCTTTTAGATTTTTAAATAACTTTTAAAATAACGTTTGAAAAAGCTATTTCTAATAGCTTTTACATCAAAAGCTGTTTAAAATGACCTATTACTATTAATCTTTTAATTATTTTTCATTCTCAAATAAGTTATATTTTTATATATAATACCCTTTTGGTAATTTCATATTCTAACAGCTAATTCAAAAGTTAAAAATGATACCAAATATTCAAGTGTAACAGCTAACCTAACAACTAGTTTAAAAGCTAATCTAACAGCTAACAGCTAACAGCTAACAGCTAACAGCTACAGCTAATCGAAAAACTAATTTAACATCTAATTGAAAATCTAATACCAAACATAACCTTAGTTATAAGCGCTACTCTATGCCAAATACTAGCACTGATGGTGCTGGTCTTGGTTCAACGCGAACTGGTCAAGTTCCTCGTAGAAGTGCTTGGCATGGGAATCAAGGTTATGGATATGGTAATTATGGTGGAAATGACGGTTCTTATGAGAATCCTGGGGGATATAATACTAGTTATGGTCATTTTGGAGGTAGTCCAAATAGCAGTGTTGAAGAATTGTCAGGGAGCGGTGGTGAGTATGGTGCTGAAAACGGAAATGCAGGGTGGAGATGAGATCCATCACAAGCTTCTGGAAATTATAGGACTCCTCAACGAAATGTGCCTTAAACTAAAATAGCTGACAACATGACAATGGAATGAAGAAATCGGAACTCATATTATTAAAAAATAGATGAATATGGAATGGGTAGAAGTAATAGAAGTCAAATATATCTTGAACAAGTTGTAATTATACAAGGCGTTTCATTACAAGCTAACTAAGTATGCCTTCAGCACATGCAAATATCAAACTGAAAGCTGTCTCAATCTGACAACACCGTCAACCTCATTTTTAGATGTACAAATCCACAACAATAAAAACATCATTTAAGGAAAAATCAAATATTAAAAAACAATTAGGAAATCTTGAGTTTGACGACTACGACCGATATCATGTGCACATCACGTGATCAATATTCAACACTCGGACAGAATAATAGTTGTTCCTTTCTCATTTCCTCTAAACGACAGCGTTTTCGCTTCCTCAATAACTCATAACCATTCATCTAAATCTAGACGAATCTCCACCGTCCACATCGCATACCTTTTTTCTTTTTTCCTTTTCCTTTTGTTTTTTTTTAATTACCATCTCATGTTATTCTTCCCTCTCTTTCGTCGCCTATCGCTTGAGAACCAAACCCTCTCTTTCAGTTGACATCTCCCTACTCCACCAAAAACCCCATCGATCCAAAATCCCCAATTTCACAATAGCCCCTTAATTTATTTCAATCTACAAAACGCCGAGAAAAAAAGGTGAGAAATAAGCTTGCAAACTTGCATACAAAGTTTAGAACTTTACATGGATTCGGATCAAGGGAAACTGTTTATTGGTGGGATTTCATGGGAAACAACTGAAGATAAGCTCAAAGATTACTTTGTTCAGTACGGTGAAGTTTTGCAAACTGTAGTAATGAGAGATAAGACTACCGGTAGGCCCAGAGGTTTTGGTTTTGTGGTTTTTGCAGATCCTGATATTCTTGATAGGGTTCTTCAGGACAAGCACACTATTGATGGTAGAACGGTAAGATATTAAAATTTTTAAATTCATTTTATTGTTTTTCTTGCTCACTGCAATTTTAATGGTTTTTTTTTAAAAAAAAGGTTCGCTTGTGCTCAATTTGATTGTAATTGGTAATATGGGTTTTGAGTATTTTGTTGTTTTTTATTAGGAGTTAGTTATTCGTGTACCTTCTAGTGTTAATGGGGTGTAGGTGATTTCTCTCGGTTCAGCGTGTGGCGATTGGAAGAATTAAGTTTATGCGCATTTGAGTTCATTAACATAAATGACTAATCGAGTAGTGATTCTATTAGAGGGATCTTTTTTATTTTGTTTTATCATTTGTCCATGTTAGTGTCCTCAATGTCAGTCACTTCTTCAAACTTTGTTGTGACATCATATGCCTGGGTGTTTTGCCGTCTTAGACAGCCACATTCCTCAATTTAGTCTGTCAGAGGACTTAAAACTCAAAAGTGTCCCGTTTTTGTAGATTGATTCTTTGATAAATGAATATCAATTCTAGAGTTAATTTAAATGAAATTGCCATTATGGTATCGTTGTCCATGTGACAACCTATTGTTTTCACAGAACATGCATTTCAATATCCCAAGCAGTTAACTGCATGATGTTAAATTACTCCCTTCACTAGCTTTGCTGTTACAGCATGATTCTAAGTCACTCCCTTCATCTGTTTGTATTTTTGTTTCCCCTTTTTTCACTGCTTCTCTGATTTTTTAGGTTGAAGCAAAGAAAGCTTTATCAAGGGAAGAGCAGCAAACTAATGTCAGAGCTGGAAATTTGAATCCTTCCAGAAACAATGGCAATGGTGGGCATATCAGGACCAAGAAAATATTTGTTGGAGGTTTGCCTGCTATTACTGATGATGAATTCCGTCAATATTTTGAAGCTTATGGCCATGTTACAGATGTGGTAATAATGTATGACCAGAACACCCAAAGGCCTCGTGGGTTTGGATTTGTTACCTTTGATAGCGAGGATGCTGTTGACCATGTCTTGCACAAAACTTTTCATGATTTGAATGGTAAGCAGGTTGAAGTAAAGCGAGCTCTTCCTAAAGATGCTAATCCTGGTGGAGGAAATCGCTCTATGGGTGGTGGTGCTAGCACTGGTGGTGCCAGTGCTGGTGGGTATCAGGGCTATGGTTCTTCTGGGGGCAATGCAAGTTCCTATGAAGCTCGTATGGATTCAAATAGGTATATGCAGTCACAGGGATCTGGGGGTAGCTTTCCTTCTTATGGCTCATCTGGCTATGGTGCGCCTGGTTATGGATATGGTCCTGGTGGTTATGGCGGTTATGGTGGTGCAGGTGCTGGTTTTGGTGGCCCAGCTGGTGCTGCTTATGGGAACCCAAGCGTCCCAAATGCTGGATATGGAAGTGGTCCACCAGGCGCTCCAAGAAGTTCATGGAGCAATCAAGCACCATCTAGCTATGGTGCTATGGGTTATGGAAATGCTGCTTCTTGGGGTGCATCAAATACTGGCACTGGTAGTGCTGGTCCTGGTTCAGCACCTACTGGTCAATCTCCTAGTGGAAGTGCTTGGTACGGGAATCAAGGTTATGGATATGATAATTATGGTGGAAATGGTGGTTCTTATGGGAATCCAGCAGGTTATAATGCTGTTGCTGGGCGTTCTGGGGGTACTCCAAATAGCAATGTTGGTGCAAGTGGAGAATTACAAGGGAGCAGTGGCGGCTATATGGGAAGTGGCTACGGTGTTGAAAATGGAAATGCAGGATGGAGGTCTAATCCATCACAAGCCTCTGGAAATTATGGGACTCCTCAAGTAAATGGGCCTCATGGTGGGCAAGTTGGTTATGGTGGGGCTTATGGTGGTGCGCAGATCCGACAAGGTCAACAACCGTGATTGTAGACATTGATGTGAAGTGGATCTTCATTGTGTTTGATGGTTGCCCCATGCTTTCGTGAAGAGGTCCTTGGAGATTGGTTGTCCTGAGCAACAGGGAGAATGGCTCAAATAGATGCCTGTGCGCTTTGGGACTTTTTGGATTGCTTAAATTCCTATAGTTTGCTCTATCTACTTTGCTAGCCTTTAATAAATAGTTCAAGGCATACTACATGCCTTTATCTTCTAGTATTTTTGCTTAAAGAGTGTAGTTTAAGTCTAGCGTGCTTTTCTTATGATTGTCTGCTAGCTGCTCTGAAGCTTTTTGTTCATTTTTGCGGTGTTCAATTTGTTACTTGTTTAAACTTTGTTTTACTGCAGTTGAGTATCCCGTTGCTGTTGCTGTTGCTGTTGCTATTGCTATTGCTAGTATCTCACTGATATTCACTTTTGTCCTTATTTAGGTATAATAGGATTGTAAAGGAGTCTAGAAATTAAACATTCTTGAGTCAGCAATGATAATTAGGGCATGCAGAGATGAAGTGAAGTTTTTCACTGATAGCAGTGAGCTATCAGACTTGGGTTGATCAGTTCGTAGATGGGTAACGATAATCATAGTGGTAGTTAACACTTTGTGGATGGCATAATCATTTTCCCCCTGTATTTGCCCTTGTGTTGCACAGGAGGAGATGCTCGAGCTGTAAGGTGGAGTCACGAGCCCACTCATGGCCTGAGCTTCATAGTGGTGTTTGTTCTGTTTGGTTTCTTTTTCAGCGTGGAGTGAAATTTGAAGAAGACTTGTCCATTGAAATTGTGAGTTAACCTGTGAAAGGCCAATTTTCAGCTGGGCGATGCCAACCCTGTCAATCCTGTTTGCAGATTCTTTGGCATTGTTACAATAAGTTTCTGACCATTCCAGTTCCTGGCGACCAATCGATTTTGTGTGGCAAACTTCGTGGCATGTCGACTTTTGCTTCTTTTTTTGTTTTAGCTGTCCTTTCGTCAAGATATCGCATCCAACTGGAGTAGAGTTCTTGTCAGGCCAACTGTTTAGGAGCAAAAAAGTTGCCAATAGCAATAGTGTTTTAAATAGCTTTTGGGATGAGCGACGAGACTTGCATTATATTCGAGGCCAGTTACTTAAGTTAAAAAGTAGGAAACTAGCCAAGGAAATGCGAATCGTCTGTTACTTGTCAACTGAAGATACTTCTTTTTATATACCATTGTTGACAGTTGAAATGATTATGGCTCATTTAACAAAAAAGAAAAAGAAAAAAGAGGTTATGGCTTTTAGGAGAGTTTGCCTTGTCCTAATTAATTCATGTCCACCAAGGGAGTGGTTTTAGAACTTGTGTTCTCTGCAACTGGATGGCTAATTGTGCGTCTTTGCTTGATGCCGTCTGTTGGGAGGGAACATCCTTTCTGTTAGAATGTTACTTGATGCATTGTTGTGGGTGACGCTACAGATGTTCTGTTTTCAATTTTGCTTCTGGATTCTATCATGCGGCCCCTGGTCCCATTTAACTTTAGTTTGCGTCATCAAAATCACTGCAATTTTGTTATGGTTCCAGATAAGCTCATCTTTCAGTTTATCAAACCAAAACTTTTGCATACATTTGAAAAGACACCATTTCGCAGCTTGAAAATGGCATAGCATATATGTTTCGTGTGTAAAAATGGCCAACTTCTTTCATTCTCATAAAAACCTTTAGAATTATACACCTCTTTGTATAAAGTTTCTCACTCACGTTTTTATTTATATTTTTTCCAGGATCAATTTTATTACATAGCTGAAGAACATGATATCAAATATGAACAAGAAAATTAACCAAAATTTCTAGATGCTTTGTTCTGGGATGCAGTCAAGGAAATTCTTGGAACGGATTGCCTAGTGCCGCCACATTTCCAGGCCTTGAAAGCACAACCTGCTTGATGACACACATTTCATCATCCATCTCTGTATATATATATATTAACAAATAAATGTGCGTAAGCTTAGAAATCAGTATTACATATACCTGATAATTTCCAAGTGTAAGTGTCTTAAACCCAGCTGCACAATAATCAAAATAGTACTCCCACGTTCTGATGAACTTTTCATTGAATCCCATTCCCATAATTTTCCTGATAAACTCTAACAGTGTTACCATCTCATTCAATGGTCTTGGTTACTCTATTACTGAATTTTCTAAAAGAACAAGGATTCACCTTTTATTCTTCAAGAAATTCTTTCTCCAGTATTTCAGTGTTTGATGGTAATGAATTCCTATGTTCTCTACGTCCTCCACACTGTCATAAATGTAATTAGGATATTAGTAATGAAAACAGAAAATCCAGCAATTATCCTGAACTAGATAGCGATGAGTTATTACCAGAATCTCGATGAAGCAGCCATGGCTGTTGTTAACCTTGTTAGTGATAGCAAACATCCACCTGGGAATATGTATTCCTTGATGAAGTCTGAACTTTTCCTGTACTCTTCGTATCGTTCTTCTGGTATTGATATGAACTGTAAAAACATTAAGAACAGGATGCAATTAATTAATAGATAGTCTCTCTACCATCTATTTGATGTCTTTCTGTTTTTTATCATTACCTGTAGAACAATAATCCCGTTTTCTGCTAATGCCGATTCACAGCAACCAAAGAACTCTTCCATGAATTCATGTCCAACAGCTTCTAGCATTTCACTAGAAGAAAAGGGAACAAACAAGTCCATTCAAAGTCATATAATCAAGTTGTTTGGCGTTCCATTGGTAAGTTCGTTCCTTGATCTGGGAAAAAGCTTACCAGGAGATGATTCTGTCATATTTGTAGTTCTTAGGCAATTGGCGGTAGTCGCAGAGTTCAAATCTGATCTTATCCTGATATGATCATTATTGGGTAAGTTTGGTAAATATAGTTTCTTGACAACAGAAGAATAATGTAATGGCACTATTTTGGGACAATTACAAGCAATTTTCAGAGTCCATACCTGGAGACCAGCTTCCTTCACTCTTCTCTCTGCGAATTTCAGTTGCTCCTCGGATAGAGTGATGCCAGTGTATCTACACCCTGTTCGTCTGACAACTTCAATTGCCAGGGTCCCCCAACCACACCCGATTTCAAGTATTTCATGTTCCTTGTTGATTCTTGCCTACATTGATAATAGTAAATTGTTTGTGAAATAAATATTTCTGTCAGGAAAATGTTACAGATTTTCCAAACTGTCAGGAAAACTCACCTTTTCAATTAGAAGCGAAATTTTCCTCATCTGTGCGGCTTTCAAGTCTTCGTCTTGTGCCTATACAAGAAAAGAGCAAAAAAGGAAAACGAAAACTCCAATCACAACTTCAGTTTATGCAATTCAATAGAAAATAAAAATTCTGATGGTTGGCCTTCTGACCTTAAATACTGCGCAGGAGTATGTCATTGTATCATCCAAGAACGTAGCGAAAAGATCATTACTCTGTAAACACACAGAAAGGGAAGAAAAGATACGTCAGGTTTTCAGGTAGAACTTGTTCTGAAACTGAAGTTGAACAATTCTTTCAGAAAAACAAGCACACGTCCAAGAGCAATGGAGGAATCAAGTTTTCATGATCACATACCAGGTCATAATGACGGGAGATATTCCTGCGAGCTTGTGTAAGAGTATTTTGCCTTGAAACATGCCGGAGGAAAAATTTTGCAGAAGCAATACTAGCTGTGAATAACGTCGGCGTCCACCAACCCCTGTGCCAACAAAGTGGAGAAGAATATTTTATCATAGTTCAGGAAAATGCCAGATCGTATTATCTCATCGGCAGGATCGGGTTTATGGAGACATACTTTTTCTTATTCAATCCTGACGCAGAGTTATTAGCGTCTCTATTGGAAATGAGAATCTGAAACATGAATTATCAGAAGGCATTTCATCAAAAGTTGAAAGACAAGGTAGGCTTTAATATATATCACTTGGATCAGATTTCTCACCTTGAAAAGGTTTTCAAGACCTTCATCTTCGTCAACGCATGAAAAATCGCCATTAACATATGCATCTGCTAAGCCTAAATCAGCCTGTGTCATTATCTGAGGAAATTTTTGATTCCTTGTCAGTGATGTTATAGATAGCAATCTGAGATGAAATTTCTATTTCATTAAAGTTGAGGACTCCATTTTTGTTACCAGGATGATTTGATAATCATAGCCTGACACAAGCAAAGTACGTACCTTCCAGTAAAATTGCGGATTGTGAACTCTCAGAACAGTTTTACAGAAATATTTTTTGGCAGTTCCTTCAAAGGTAAAAATTGCGCCTCCTTCCTCCAATAACCTGTTACATGACAACGTATATCCATGAATTCTTCCATACTGTCAAGTTTAGGTCAACAGCAACAGGAAAAAGGAAGAACTAGCGACAATGAATGAAGATATGCATTTGATGCGATTATCTTTACAAGTAAACTTACGTTAAACAGCCAGCAGAGATATACTGTCCGAGGAATCTAGTGACAAAAAGGCGTGCCCCGGTTTCTAGCAGAGAAGGTGCCATGTGTTTTGGATTGCTCAATAGATCACAACTTCTGCCAAGCAAACTATGAGCAGCTACCATGCCAGACTGCAAAATTTAGCCTTAGTTAGGAATGGCGGAACAGCCAGGGAACTTGGGAGAAGATCATGGAAAGAGACTTGTTTCTTCTGGATAGTTTTTAAGAGGAGCAAGTACATGCTTCCATTGCATCCTAGAGCTCCTCCCTATACTTCAGAAGAATATATATACTTGATATCAACAAACATGAAATGAGATCACTAGTACCTTCAGTCCGTCCTCATGGAAACCATAACCTGAAAGGCAAGAAATGCAGCATATAGTACACAAATGGTTAATAACTATGAAGCTTCTCCTCGTTGGAATCAAACAAGTACTAAATCCAATAACTTACCCTGGTATGCTCCACAAAACCAAAGTCTTCTCCTGCCTTGAATTTGTTCGAGCTCAAGTGAAGCCTTTGTTGCAGCTACAGATGGGACTGGATGGCCAGTTGACCACTTCAGTAAGGTGCTATCAGGTGTGCGGTCTGGATTAAGTGTCACAAGAAATGGAAGACTAGTCTCGCCAAGATTCTGCAAGTTGAAAGCATTTAAACAACCTCAGGTAAATTCTGAAACCAGCAATAATGATGTTCCTTTTTTTTGTTAAGAACGCAAGTTACCTACCTGAAGCACATTCAGCCAGTACGTCAGGCATACTTCATTGTCTGTATCCCCTAAGAAATTCCATGCACTCCAGGCAGCTGGGTTCTGAGGCATAAATGTTTTATCACGGTGAAGGTAGATATCACTGCACTCGAGAGTTCAAAGAACGGATAGCAAATTTTTAGTAAATCATGTTTTCTTGTTAAAATGACTTCAATAAAAAGATTGCAAATCAGACGTAACAGCAGAAGCTGGTGTTAATTGGAGGGAGCCCAGCAGCTGGTACCTGTACATATACTGGAAAGCACCGAGTATTCTTGTTTCATCAAATGTTGCTTGGTTTCCTAACAGTTTCAGGGCATCTGGGGCATGTGCAGCAATTATGCATCCATCGTATTTTTCTTCAGAACCATCTCCGCAGAACACTCTGCAGCCTGCTAAAGCACCAATTGCGGTTACTATAAATCTCCCATAAGACAAAAGCATCAAAGCCTAGAGCAACACCAGAAATATTTAGATAATAGATGCATCGTGCATCTTATATGTAAGAAATCAAATTCCCATTTCAGGAAAGCTAAGAAAGAACAACAAGAACGGTTACTGCTTACCCTCTTCATCACCGGAAACGGAGTGTACCTCACATCCGGTTCTTATCACACAGCCCCAGCTTTCCAGCTTTTCTCTTACCTGATCATTTTGATTGTAAGACATCGTAAGACTTTCTGGAAAGAATATTCAGAAACTAAGAGAATATGAAACTTGCAACATTCTGAAAGGATTTAGCAAGCACCTTGTTGACATAAGTATGTGATCTGCATTTAACAGTAAGCCATTGTGGACGGCCAAAAAGCTGCAAAAAGAACCGGATACGGCATTTGAGTGAAAACTAAAATAATCCCATTTGTAATCTCAGCATACGTAAATGATCATACGTATGAAAATACTCGCTTTAATCGGCAAGTTATACCTGAAGTAGGTGGTGGTTGCGGCAAAATGAGAGAATGGAGAAAGCAGAAAAGCCCATAACTTTATCTGAAGGACAGGACCATATTGAACCACACATTGGAACCTGCAGGCAACCTTTTAATCAACAGGATTCAAATGCAGAAAGGAATATCATACCGTTGAAAGAAGGAATAAGAGATATCTCACAAGATAAGCTTTCTGAAATAACTCGGAATAACCCCGTGACTTGATAAAATTTCCCAAAGTTTCATTCCTATCAATGTCAGGATTGTTCTCAAGCACCTCAAGATAACTGAAGGGGAAAAAATCACTTGTCAGGACTGTTCTCAAGCAAAGCTTAAACACTGCAAACAAGCTATTACTAACATGCTACTTAAAGTTTAATAATAATAGCAATGAAATCGTTGCTGACCTGAGTACATCATCCTTGAACTTGATGATTTCACGAATCATTTGCCAGAAGTACGGATTTAGCACATTAGATTTCTGTGAGAACAAACCTGACAGGCCGTTTCTGCTACCCCACTCATAACCTTTGCCATTGTCCAAGCTAACTGAAAATGACATATCTGATAGCTCCATCTCTACTCCAAGACTCTCAAAGAACTCCATCATGTTCGGATAGGTTACCTGTATATTATCCAACGTCCGTAGTCAATTTCTTTCAATTATCAAACTACATACACTCACTTTCCTGGTAACTTGCATGTTTAGACCCTTGAATTTCACGAATTGTTGTCAACAGGTCCTTATACTTTTCGTTATGTTTTTAATCTAGATAAATAAATCTTAATTTTAAATTAGTAATATGAATAGCTAAAGTTATTAAATCCAATTAACAGTTAAACAAAAGTACAGCACAAACAGACAGTAATACAAAAAAAAAAAAAAAAACAGACACACTCATACAATTAGGCACACAACATGTTAAGACATGTAAGACCAGTACAACATTAAAAATCCACGTTATCTGCTTAACGACATATTACAGTTAAAGAGTTTTTTATCAATCATGTGGCTCCTGCTTCAGTTATACATCTTTTGTATTACACTGATTTTTTTTTGGCATGAACAGTTCATTGTTTGTCAATTTGAGATCAAGCAGACCATCTGTAACACAAAATATGGTAACTCTAAAAGGACTGGTCCGATGAATCGCATCATCATTATTGCTGTTTATATAAAGAAAGCCCGAGGAAGGAGGGTTTTCCAGAAATGGAAATGGGCCGCAGGCCGATCCTATAGAGGAAGATTACTTGCAGAAACGGATGGCCAGTAAGGATCTAGGGTATACGGTGTAGCCTGGTGACGCGTTCATGCTGATTAACGGTCATTAGAATCCGGGAAATGTGTATAAAATTTACCAGGAAATTTTGTCCTGGGCGTCAATGGTCAAAGTCAAGAGTCAAGAGTCAAAACCAGCAACGGGAACCAATGCCATTTTTCCAGGAAGGCATTTTGGTTCCCAGGAAACTTCACTGGATGTAGTTTTCGAGCTGCTATCAAAAGTCAATAATAACGACTGTTTGGCGCTGCTTTGGTTCCGGAATGGAACGAAAATGCAAAATCTTGACCTATGACCACGGTTTTCTTTTTTAGAAAAAAAAAAAGAAAAAGAGAATGATCCAGCATCATCATCCATCACTCAAAACCATATTTATCATGTTGGGATTGAATTATACCGGTAAGTGATAGAAGAAAGATGACTTACGCGATTGAAAACCATGAAACCAAGATCCAAATGATGGTCATCGAAGTAAACAGTTTTGGCATGGCCGCCAAGGTAATCCTGCTTCTCGTACAGAACAACCTCGACTCCAGCTTTTGCAATAACATAAGCTGAAACGAGTCCACTAATTCCAGCTCCAACCACTGCAACTCTCATCCTCGGTTAATCCTGCATTGTTCAATTTGGAAATAAACGACATATTCAGAACAACCAAATTCAAGCAGCATTAACACAATAACAGTAATGGTTATATTATACACCGTTAGCAGATCCAGAAAAGCAGTTAGAAATGCATGAAGGAAGGAAAGAAGGGAGCTTGCTTATTGAAGGGAAGGATTCATGTGGGAAAGGGGGGGGGAGAAGAGCAAACCTTAAGGAAGGAAGGAAGGAAGGAGGAAGGAGGGGGAAGTGTGTGTCTGTAGATAAGCCAACGAGTGATATGATGGTTTTTCTCTGGTAAAGCCGACTTATTTATATAGAGTTTTGAATTGTAATCAGCAGACAGCTTTTGATTTTCCTATTTTCGAGATTTTCTTATTTTATTTGATTTATTTTATTACCAATTCAGCGCTCCATTTAATCTATATTTTTTATTCATTGCCTATTTAATTTATTTTCGCAGTAAAGTCATTCCTCAACTTTTAAAAATTTAATTGAATATCAATATTATTAAATAAATAATAATTATTCATGATATATTCTGCTACTATAATTTATATTAATAATTAAATTATTAATAACATAATAATATTAAATATTAAATATTCATTAATTATTATTTATATGTTAATAATTAATAATAATTATATATTAGAATCAATAAATATTTAATATTTAATAAAAATTAATACATAGTATTTTCTACATTATTTTTTATATGATAAGGAAGACGGGCGGCTGCTGAGCTGACGTCATAATTGCGTTCCGTTGACTTCAACAAAAAAGATGAACTTCTCGGAGGAGTTGTTTTTATTGTTTCCAATGTATTTTTTTTATTTATTATTTTAAAAAAATTAATCAAACAATAATTAACTAAATAAACTGTTTTTGTTAAGACATAATACAGTGAGCAGCCACAAGGAATACCATAATCATACATTTTCAACAAAAATTTTAAATGATATATTTTATAATTTACGATGATTTCAATATTATCCATATATTTATATATTTAACTTTATTTATCATCTTATTTTAGTATTAACCAATGAAATATTTAAAAATAAAAGAGTAATTTAGTTAATTATTAATATAAGGAAAATTTTGAAAAATATTTCAAAAAAAAAAAGAGAAAAAAATTTCAAAAAATTATATTTGTAGGCATTAATAAATAAATAAAATGCATGGAGAGGGTAAGGCTGCTGAAGAGGGGAATCATAATTATTATATTAAAAATATGAATCTCAGATCCTACTGTTGAGCGTAATTCTTGCAATCTATCGTAAAAGGTGGGCGACTTGTCCATTGCTTTTTAATCTTATTATTCAGGGGAATCAATCGAGTTGAATGCTTCTATCAACTTGTTACTCTTGATCCTTCATATATCTCACTTTTCACTTCACTTCAGTTTGTAATTTTTATAACTATCATCCTCCCTCATTCATATTTTAATAAATAAAAACATTTATTATATCAACAATCATCTAATATTATTTTATTAAAATATATTTAATTTATCATCAAGTGGTTATAGTTAATTAACAAATCCTTAGTCGTCCTATTATAAAAATTGAATATCTTATAATTAAATTTCTTATAAATATATCAATTAAATTCATATAATTGTTCAAAATAATCAAAACAATTAATACTAATAAAATTATTTTCAACCCTTTATGAACAAAGGATTTCAAATATATCTAAATAGAAAAAGGGTATAATAATATCATGGATTGGATTAAATTAAACTATAAATATTTACTTCGCCATTAAAATATATGAATAATACTTGTTTACATTTGTCACTATTTTTTTTTTTTGCCTGCAGTTAAAAAAATCCTCCTAAAATCAGTTTCTACGTTTACAAAAATAATTAAAAATATTATTAATAGTTAATATTTACTTTTGTATTAGGATAATTAAAATAAATAATTAATGTGATGGAAAATAAGAAAGAACCTCCCATGGTATCGTTCTTGGTTTAGTATCTTCTGGGCGGTGTGACTGGATATTAATTTAATGCCTAAACTTGATCAGCTCACCCATCCTACCATGAATTCATATGATTAAAAAAAGTGATAGTTGAAGAAGAAACAGAGTGGAAAGAGTTGGACAAATTCATGCATCTCAGACTTGTACTCTTTCCATTTGTTTTTTAAGATTTGCGTATTGGGTACCCACCCAGCAAGTAACTCACAAGTCAAATATTATAGTTTTGAGTGGTGGAACGATGAAGTTGAATACTACCAAATGCAAGAAACAAGACACTGCCATGTTCAAGGGCAGACCATTGAACTGTTGACCATATGCTTTCCCCATTTTTCTCGTTCAAATTTGCACTGCTATGCTCAGCTCGCAGTTGGCATACGACGGTCTACGTCTTGCTCTCATTCTTTACTGATTCTAACTGCGACCTGTCTTCTGGCATTGTCATTTTCCTGGTAGTTGTTCCGTGGAACCATGAACCAATACGAAAATGGCATGTGTCTTTTAAAATTCAGCATGGAAATATACGGGTCCATCGTCAAGAAATCGCGGAAAAGTCAAAATTAATATTTAGTATTATAATATTTCCTTAACAGGTCATTTCGATGTGGGAATTTTATAAGAATACCGCAGAATTAATTTTAATTGTGAAAATACAATATCTCTAAAAAAATATATTTTAGTGAAATTTATAAATTAAGCAATGGATTTTGAATATTCATTTTATATTTTACAAATATTTATTATATATTTTTTGAATGCTCTAAATTCATATTATTATCTATTTCTTGAAGGTTTAATGAATTTTGCACTTTTTCAGAAAAGTGTAATTTCTGTAATTTTCTTAAAAAACCTTTCATGAATTTTTTTGCTTTTTTTCAAAAATATAGAAAAAGGTGAAGTATATTTTCTCTTTAAATGCACATATAATTCGTAATCCTTAATTCAAAAAATAATTTATTCCTTAAATTTAATATTAAAATGATATTATTGCATCTAAATAAATTTGTCAAAAAAAAGTTTGAAAAATCACAGTCAATAGTTGTATTTATTGACACTAGCTCCTCTCAAACACCTACATTTAATTTAATTTTCATAAAATTATGTCAAATAATTTGAAATTAAATATTTAAAATATAAATTTTTAAAATTTATGACCTGAACTAATCAAAACTTTATTTTTTTATTTTTTTATTTTTTAAATTAAAAATTTTAATTTTTTAAAATTAAATTAAATATTTTTAAATTTTTAAATTGAATATCATCGAATTGGTTGGGTTAAGTTTTATTTTTTGGTTTAAATCAAATTCCACTCGGCTCTACATGAACCCGACAATTTCCTGATCCATGGATCTGGTTTGGGTGCAGTTGGGGAACTGTTAGCCTAAACGGGAAAGGACGTTTAGCAGATAGACTGCCCATTTACCAAGCTCACCAGAATCTTCACGGGTAGCATCTTTACATTGAAAAGAGTTGGTTATTCCGTAGCTTGAAGAAATGAAAAGGATTGAATGAAGACAGATACCACATGACTTCGTTTAATGAAGAAAGATATCAGATCACAACCATGGCATCTCTCTTGTTTGTGAATGATGACTGTTCTGAGACCATTCAAATCTTTAAAATGTTTTCATGCCTGGAAATGGTGATGGTCATGAGTCTTTTATTTTCATTTAATTTGCAAGTTTATGGTGTAACTATGGTCCCTTTAATTTTCCTTGCAGCATTTCTAACAAACAGAGTGCTCTTTTCCTTCCTTTCCTTTATATTTATCGATTACGTTTTCTTATTTAAGATGCAAAGCATAACGCAACAGCTAGTGGCAAGTCATCGTTGCCTCCAGGCAAAATTTTCGCCGACTAATCCATGAAACTTGCAGTTTGCAGCGAAATGGACACCCATCAATCTCCACTTTCAGCTCTGGCTTCCGTATAGGCTGGCTTTTTCTTACCCCTCCACGATCCGTTCAATTGATTCGGCACTTTCTGGTGGTCAAACCCGGTCGTATTACTTTTTCTAACTTGATGCATGTGAGGAAACATGGATCGGGTCTTGATTTGGTGCTTTCAGTCTCAAGCTCTTCAGCTCTTCGGCAAGTACTTCCATTGAATCCGAAACTTCAGCTTTGTAAACATAAAACTTGATCACAACTAGGAAGAGAATGAAGTTGAAGAAGTTCAATATCGCAAAGAATGCATAATAATAATCCAGATGTGAAGCATTCAAGTTATTCAGAATCCATCCCTGGTGACCGTTCTTGCTGGTGATATTAGAAACTGTCGACAGAAGGAAACTGCTGAGAAAATTTCCAATTCCAAGGCTGGTAGTTGAATAAGAAGTACCAAGACTCTTCATGCTTTCAGGCGCCTGATCATAGAAGAATTCAAGCGTTGCCACCCCTAAAAATGCATCAGCCACTCCCATAAGTACAAACTGTGGAAGTAAAATGAATATTGTCAACGGGATCTGTCCTCCATTTTCAACTAAACCATGTTCTCTTGCCACTCTAAGCCTGTAGGCTTCTATAAGGGATGCAACAGTCATGATTACGATATGGAATACAATGCCTATCCCCATCCTCTGTAGAAGAGTAACCCCTCTGGGATTATTAGTCCATTTTCGCATAATCCTTACAAAGAATTTGTCGTAAAAAACGACAGAGATGAGCATTGTTATGGTCACAAATCCTGTAAGACTGGCCGGAGGGATTTTGAAGCTGCCAATATTTCTATCAAGGGTAGTGCCTTGCTTGACGAATAAAGTGCTAATCTGAGCGACCATTGTGCTTGGAACAAAAGTAGCAAACAAAACGGGAATCATTCTTAACATTTGTTTAGTTTCCTCTACTTGAGTTACCGAGCAAAGCATCCATGGCCCTGTTGGACCTGTCTTGACTGCTGCGTTGTTAAGGAATCTGCATACGAGTGCACAAGTTATTAAAACAAAATCTATGATCCTTATATTTATATAAGGCTGCATATATGATTCGCACCTCAAACCTTGTGTGGAATCAATCCTGAACTTTCCGTTTTTTGCATACTCTTCCAAGTCAAGCTCATAGAGTTCCTTGGGATCATTAGGAATTGGAACCTTAAACTTTCTGATGGCAGCTATAATGACCATAGCCATCCTTGTAAATGGGCTGCCGGTAGGCGCTCTGTGCCTGTAATAAGGTGTGCCAGCCAAGAAAATAACAATAGATATGAAAAGGCCAAGAGTTGGAAGCCCATAACCTAATGCCCACCCAACATTATCTTGAATGTAAACAAGTATTGTATTGGCAAAGAGCGTTCCAAAGAAAATGCTGAACATCCACCAGTTGAAGAAGGATAGCTTCTGACCCTTCTCTCTGGGGTCGAAATCATCGAACTGATCGGCACCGATGGTAGAAATGTTCGGCTTGGTTCCTCCTGTGCCTATGGCCAGCGTGTAGAGGGCACCAAAGAAGACAGCTAACTGTAATGTGGAGGCTTTTTGGCAATTGTCAACATTGGCATCCTGACAGGGCGGTGGTCTTAGTCCTGGAAGTGATACCGACAGCGTTAACACAGACATACCCTGCAATCAGATTAATGAACATTACTTGATTGAATTGGTATCTTTAAAGATTAGTATGACGATAAACATGAAAAGAAATCAACAATAACTTCAATTTTCAATCAGATTTATATGATTGAAGATGATGTGACAGGCAAGGATAAAGTTGAAGTCGGCTGTCATATACTTCATCGAAAATTGACTGAAACGATGTTCCCACCACGAAACATGACATCTACCCTTTTCTACCAAGTCAAAGCAAACTTTTCTAACTTCAAATGCCAAAAACGCACATTTCGATCCGAATGCTTCCAATACTATCAATATATTCAACACTTATCTATATAATTATCAATCATTACTATAGATTTAAGCCACGTTGGATCGGATATTTGACTTAATATTTAGATGGGATGTTTGACTTAAAATAGTTAAAAAGGAATAAAATACTAGTATTAAATTTTGTTATATTACATAACAGAATAAGGCAGAAACCTGCGGAAAGAGCATGTAATGTGGGAACAAGCAAGACGTACCGAGAGATAGATGATGCAGCAGATGACAAAGGTCCGGTAGCGGCCAAGATGGGCATCGGCGACATACGCACCCAAAATAGGAGTCATCCAAATGGTACCAACCCAGTTTGTGACATTATTAGCCGATTTCACCGTTCCTTCGTGAAGCTTTTTAGTCAAGTATAGCACTAGGTTGCTCGATATTCCATAATATGCCATCCTTTCAAACACTTCGTACACTGCACCATTTGTATATATGTGTTAACCCCCGCACACAATTTCACTTCCCTTACACTTCAAAAACAACAAAAGAATCACCCTATTCACTGCATTTAACCCATTGGGATCTAAAGGTGATTCCCTCACCCCAAGGGCCCCACCGCCCGACCCGACGAGCATCGTGAGGGAGGTAAATCACGGTACTCCAGCAGCCTCCTAGATGGAGATCCAGATCCTAGTGCCCACAAGGAGCCCACCCAGAGTATGAAACTCCCACACTGCGGCTGTCAGGACTCGAACCAAGGACCATTGGGATCTCAACTCCACCCGACTACCAATGGCATTTAACCCATCTCATCTCATGTGGATGGCAAGATGCATTTACGACTTCTTTTTATATTTTTTATTGGTTGATTTACAGATTTCAGTGGATGTTTGAAGTTTGATGATCTATTTCAATGAGTTTATGTTCCAGTTAAGTTAATTTATAAATATAATGAATTTATATTTTA
>CANYBF011707546.1:0-11442 GCA_948192965.1 Dalechampia spathulata | reverse complement strand
AGGTACACAAGGGATAAAATAAAATAGTGGCTCACAAGGTGTTTCCCGACCTAAAATAATAATCTCACTATTTTTCCTCTCCCCAAACCCTTCAGAGCAATTTATTTGTTTGCTCTGTATTTTTTGTGTTTTGTTTTTGATATGTATTGGCAGAAGAGACGAGTGCCTTTTATAGGCATTCCTACCGCGTGAAACTAAGTTGTCAGCACCGAACGCGGTGCTGACTTTTCCCTCTCTTCTGCTTTTATTCAATAAAAGCAGGCCACCTACCGAAAGAGAAGAAGAAAAAAAAAACATTCAACAAAATCTGCCACCGAATGGTGGCTGTGGCTGTCCCTCCATGTTGAGGGACCCACACTAACAGTGGAATCAATGATAAGGACAGCATCATGGGGTGAGGGAATCACCTTTTTGAGATCCCAATGATAAGGACAGCACAATCGGCCTGTGAGGTACCAGTGATCATATTCTTAATAAAGTCACGATGCCCACGAGCATCGATAACAGTGCAGTAATACTTTGTGGTCTCAAACTTCCACAAGGCAATATCGATGGTAATACCACGCTCACGCTCGGCCTTGAGCTTGTCAAGAACCCATGCATACTTGAAAGATCTCTTGTTCATCTCAGTAGCCTCCTTCTCGAACCTCTCAATAACACGCTTGTCAATGCCTCCAAGCTTGTAGATGAGATGTCCAGTGGTGGTGGACTTGCCAGAGTCGACATGTCCAATGACCACGATGTTGATGTGAACCTTCTCCTTACCCATTATAAGTACCTAATATCTGAACCCATATCAACAAAATGACACGATAGTTAAAAACATTATTTCGTTACATCATCTCATGTATTTCAAATGATCCGAAATTCAATAACTTCATAAGAATCAGATTGCATCTATATCATCTTTGCAAATGAAGTACTACGATACAAACATGATAACTTCATGCAACTGATATTCATAAGAGAAGCAAAATCTGATGACAATTGGATTTAAGAAACCACCATTAACAAAACAAACAATAAACGATATTTAAATCTGCTAGCGTTTCAGATGTTCATGATCAAAGAATCAACAAATAAGCCTATGTGTTTAGAACACGCAAACTGTAGACAATTCTATGATGCAAACTAAGAAGAGAGTATAGTAACAAATCAATTTATCAACATTTCTAAGATGAGACACAATACACATCTATGGACTGATCAAGAAAACAAAACAAGAAGAGAGTATCGTACTAGGATGATTTACCTTAACAAACCCTAATAAAAACAGAAATGCTGAAACTACGTAACAGGGGAAGCTACTGATGATAAAATGGAGAATATGCCCCTCTTTATAGAGGAAAAGGGTTGGACTAGTTGTTGATTTGAAAGACGACGAGGATGCCTTTCTTGCTGCAGAAGTCTTCGGCTCAGATATGCCGGTAAAAAGGTGGCTTATAGTCAGCCACAATAATTATGAAAACTAAAAATCATTTTAATAAAAAAATAATCCCGATTTTCTATACCAAGTCTTGAAACTGACTAACCTCAATTAAACTAGTCGATTTCTTATAGTATTTTTAAATACTTTAATCTAGTAATTAAATTAAAATAAACTTTTAAAACTTATAGAAAAAATAGCACATTTTACATTTCTAACTATATAAAATAATATATTTTAACATATAGTAATATTATTGCTATTAATTTAAAATACATATATCATCATTCTTATAGTATGTACTATTTTCCCCTCCTTGCTTGGGGATCAAGGCGAAGACCACGCAAGTTAACAATTCAAAGAAACTCTAGTCAACTTGACTTTAGAGATGATAAAATCTAAAAATTATAGGTTTTATTTTATATTTTATGATGATATTAAATAGTTTATAAAATTAATATTTTTTTATTACTAAACAGATTTGTTAATTATATTATAATTTAATAAAATGAGTGTTCATCAAAAAAGTTTAAGAGATTTGAATTCGAATATTATTTATCATATATGTATATATTGTTTAAAAAATACTATGGAATTTTTATGATATTAGTAAATAGTTTTGTTAATAATTGTATAGTTTAATAGTATAAATACTTTTTAAGGAGTCTAAAAAATTCGGGTTCAAAATCTCTATGAATTGTTATTTTAAAAAAATTTGAAATAAATATTTTTAAAAATTAAAATAATTATAAATATTTTCAAAAAATTCATTATTTATATAATTTTATAAAATTTATTATATTTTTTAACGAATTTGAAAAAACCCAACAATAACATAAGTTTGATTAGGTTTTTCCCATATAAGTTAATTTAGGTTTAGTTTATATAAATTAGACCAATAAAAATATAATATATCAATCTTAATTAATAGGAATTTTTTGTTTTATGATTTTGTTATATTTTTATTGATTTAATTTATACATTATAATATATATATGATTGTTCATATTTAGTTACCAGAGTCTTCGTACGTTCCATTACGAGATTGTTTGGTTAGAAAAAATTTATACAAAATAATTTATAAAATTTTGTGGAATTAAAATATTTTATTTTCTGGTTTATAAAAAATTAAATAAATTTATGAAATTATAGTTATGTTTATTTGAGGACTTAATGATATAAGGAAATCATTTTGTTATATAATTTATAATTGGAATTTTTTAAAATTCTAAAATGAAAAAAGTTTATAAAATATTGGATTTTTGAAATTTTTTACAAATAATTTTTGAAAATTTTTTTAAAATAATATTTGAAAAGTTTAATATAGATTTATTTTAAACTTATTTTAGTTTGTAAAAAGGTTAATTTTAAATTTATATTATTTTTATTTTAATTAAAAAATTTATTATTGAAAATATTTTAACAAATAATAATTACTTTACATTTATAAAATAAAATATAAAGTAAAATCGAGTATATTCGTAATTAACCTATTTTTCTGAAATTCATCGAAACATATCACACATAATATATATATATATATGTAAATAGCTTTTTTTTGTTGTTTAAAGTATTTTTTAATCTTATATAATAATATCAAACAAATCTTATTTTCTAATTTTTTAAAATGCTTTTCCTAAAAATAAAAAATAAAAATAGAAATACTCTTATGTATCAACCATACATTTTATAAACGGTCAGGATTGTTTATTATCTTTTTTCATCTCATTATATATAATAAAATAACATTTAAAAAAATTGTAATGAGTAATGAAAAATACATTAAAAAAATTCCAAAAAACATTTTCCTTCTAAATATTGTATGTCACACCTGTCCATCCTTGTAGAAATAAATTGCCAACGTATAGAAAATGTACAAAATACTGTACCCAACAAAAACTAAATTCAAATCAATATTAAAAAAAAAAAGAAGTGAAGCTGGCATCTCCCAATTGGGCCTTCACCATGCTTCCATAACCACGCTGTTACCCCATTTCCACTTCCTCCCTCCTCCTTCCACGAAGCAAAAGGAAGAAACCATGGGCAACAGAAAAAAAAAAAATTAAGTGAAAAAATCGGCTTCAGTTACCACATAGAACTCAATTTAATTAATTAATCAATTCTACACTTCAATTTTCTCTCCTTCATTTGCATAATCTCAATCAATCAATCGATCAATCGATAAGTTAACCTCTTTATGCAGAAATGGTGAACAAAAAGGTTCCTGATTGGCTCAACAGTTCTCTCTGGTCCACCTCTCCTCCTTCCTCCTCCTCCTCCTCCCCTACCTCCACCACTGCCGTCAGCGAATCTATTACCCAGCCGCCGCATCCAGTCCCAGCGCCCTCCGTCGCCGTCGTAAGAGACGAGCCGCCTCCTTTAAAGCCAGAAATCAAAACGAAAGATAAGGATTCGCGAAATCCTGTTAGTGTTAATAAAAATAAAAATGATAATAATAGTAATAATAATAAAGATGATAATGGCACTTCTGTTACTACTCCGTCGCCCGAAGATATTTCCAGACAGTCTCAGCTCTTGAACGAGGTCAGTTGTATTCCTTTTTTTTTTTCTTGTTCTCTATTACATTGTTTGAAATGATAAAGCATGACAGTAACTGAATTCGTGCAAAATGATGGCACTTTTAGCATGAATTGGTTTCTATCAGTTCGGTTCTTTTTCGAGGAATGAATTTAATTTGAGCTAAAACATGAGAAACTGACTGAAGAAGACGTGTTTGATCTTTGGTTGATGAAATGCGTGGATTCAGTTGTCAAGGAAAGTGATAAATATGAAGGAGCTGAGGAGAATTGCTTCTCAAGGGATACCAGATGGTGCTGGCATTCGTTCTACCGTCTGGAAGGTGTTTTCCCTTTTGAATCTGGCTGTTATATGGTAAGAGTCGCATATGGATTAATCCAGTTGTAATTCGTTGATTTTTGCAGCTCTTGCTGGGGTACTTACCGGCAGACAGGTCGCTTTGGCCAAGTGAATTAGCTAAGAAAAGGTCTCAATACAAGCATTTTAAAGAGGAGCTTCTGATGAATCCTGTAAGTCTAAGATCAATCATGTTTACTTAGTTTTGCTAGTCTAGGGATTGGCCTTGGTGAAACTTGGATCATTGTAAGGTCATGACACAACAACATTTGCTATTTTTGCATAATGAGAAACAGTGTGTTTCCGTATTGATATATACATGCTTGAACGACTGCATGAGGGGCCTTTACTTGTCATAAACAGAATATAAACTTGAGCTAATTGGTTAAATTTGAAAAGAGAAAAGAAAAAAAGGCTCTTTTACTGTGTTTTTTGTGGCTTTTTTTTAATTTTTTTTTGTTTTTAAAAATAGTTTAGGATATCTGATTTTTTAGTGGGTAGTTAGTCAGAAATTGCAAGGAGGTTGGAAAAATCTACAGGGTGCGATTATGACGAGTCAAAATATGAAAATCGTGGTGTACTTTCAAGATCAGAAATAACCCATGGAGAGCATCCTTTGAGCCTTGGCAAGACCAGCATTTGGAATCAGTTCTTCCAGGTATCAATCAATTCTCTGATTTATCAGTAACAAGAATCTATAGTTATGTTATATGCATATTTGATAGTGTTCCATTTCCCATGATTTAACTGCTAGGATTTATACAAAAATCTATGTGGTTCCAATATTTGGCTTAATACCTAAAGAATAGCATCTTCTTTTAAGAAGCAGAGTGGTTGGGTTTGGTTAGGTTATGTAAGGTTGACTTAAACATACAATGTTTTACCACTCAGTAATAACTCTCTTCGACTCCTGAATCCCGCTCTATTTGACTGCGTTCAAAAAAACTTAAATGAATACATCCTTGTAACTTGTTTCTCCTAGGCTGAGAGTAGGAAATCTAGTGGGTCAGTATCCTTGTTGAACCTTGAAGTTTACAGCATGTGCTGGTGGTGGTTTTGGGGTTTGGCAGGATATGTTTTGCAAAAAAATAGTAGAACAAATGAATGCAAAATGAAATTATGATCTTGTAATACCTTACAAATTTTCCTTTGAGGTATACAGGGCTTATCATTCTGATGTATTCCTCGTGCAGGTTATCACATTTATCAGAATGTCCTTTGACATTGCCATAACATGTTCTATATCTTTTTCCCCTTCCCAATGAATATGCATAGTTTTCATTGATATGATGATCGATGGTTTTTCTGTTTACTTCTCAATGTGGATTTTGATTGCAGTTATATCAGCAGAAGAGTTAGCAGCTTTTATGCAAAACAACTGAGTGCAGTTTTTACATTTTGCAGGACACAGAGATCATAGAGCAGATTGATCGAGATGTAAAACGCACTCATCCAGATATGCACTTCTTTTCTGGAGATTCATCTTTTGCGAAATCTAATCAGGTCAAATGTTGTTTATTTAGGTTGAATTCAATACAAAATTATGTTCTTTTTTTCTGACTTATATGTGCTTTGCTTCTTCAGGAGGCTTTGAGAAACATACTAATTGTATTTGCGAAGTTAAATCCTGGTATTAGATACGTTCAAGGGATGAATGAAATTCTGGCGCCTCTTTTCTATGTATTCAGAAATGACCCTGACGAGGAAATGGCGGTCAGTAGATTTTTTTTTAATTCTTTAAATTTCATTTGGTTCCATTTTAAATTTCATTTGGTTCCATCTTATGGTTCTGTTTATCATTGAATGTACATGTAGCTTGTAGTTACCCTATTTTTTGGTTTGAAGTTTGAAGCTAACCTTGTCTTGTTGCCAGTTATAATCCATGAATAGATGCTTAGTTTTGTTTGGAAAATCTTGTAAAATTTCACAAATGACTTACAGCTAGCAGCTTTAATCTATCAAACATGTTAAAGGAGGCATATAACTGTATAAGACATTGTTGATGAGGGTTTACACAGAATGAATAGAAGTGACAGTGATTGAGTAAATTGCTCCATCGTTGTGGCAACCTGTTGTGGAGAGATGGCAAACATCAACAAACCGCTCTGAACTTCCAACACAATTGAGAAGCTCCCAAAAATTTTCATCGAATTGCATATTTATGCTTAAACAATTGCCAGAATGTACTCTTATCCCTTTCTTCGTTATTACTTGGGATCTAGCAAAGTTTGATTACTTGCTCTGTACCTAGACAGGGCAAAAGATAACTATCTTCAATTGCAGCCAAGGGACAATTCGGTAACATAGAAAATTTCTTCATCCAGATCATATGCATATGGACATATGGGTATTGATGATAATTCTTGTGGCTCTTATTACTTGAGTTCTTATTGGTAGACTGTTGCGGGAGTTACATTTCTAACCAGAATTCTGTCATTTTAATCTTAAAGGTCCTGAGAAAAATGAGTACTATAAGTTAGCGTGTACCCTGCAACAAAGTTTCTTCAGCAGCGGAAAACTCATTTTGTGATTTTATCACTCTCTTCTTTTGTTCTAACTTTCATTTTCTATTAAAGAAAACCTCCTTCTGTTCTTCTTTGAGCTACATAACGAAGATCTTTCCATAGCTTGCCTAAGGACATCCTTACTTTGTTGTTGGCTGAAGTGAGGGATCATACTCTGTTATTTTCCTTCTGACACATGTATAATTTATTTTACTGTTTGTTTTTATGCAGGCTTTTGCAGAAGCAGATACATTCTTTTGTTTTGTTGAGTTATTGAGTGGATTTAGGGATCATTTCTGCCAGCAACTTGATAATAGTGTTGTTGGAATTCGCTCAACAATTACAAGGCTGTCACAGCTTTTGAAAGAACACGATGAGGAACTTTGGCGTCATCTTGAGATCACAACCAAGGTAAGACGAAACATCAAGTACTAACTCAATTGAGTTTATGGCTGCAGTTGTATACATTTAATTGTTTTCTGTGTCCGCGGAAGGTTCTAAAAATCTTTTCAATAGACTTAATTCTGAAAGATTGCCATGTTATCTTCTACTTGATCTCAAACATATCCACACATAGGGTATCCTTGATGACTTCGTAATCTCGTTGGCGGACTCTTTCCAAGTAGTGGCTGCCTTGCTCTTGAACATGTGAGGTTAAATGGGTTTAGAATGCTTTCATTAATGCCACTACTGGTCTCTCTTGAGGCTCAAACAATCTGCATGGTTGTTGGAATCTTAATCTAGTTAAACTAATTATTTCCTATTAAAGATCTTATTTACACATCTCTAGATTAATAGAGCTGGTGTTGATATTGGGATCTGGAATTTTAAGGTATTATCCGTTTGTAGCTGATAATTGTATTTGGCTGGATGTATTTAAGAACATGCACTTACCTTGACCATTATTATGAGGCTAGATTGTATGCTTATTTATCTAGAGTGTTCTTGATGTGCAAGTTTTGGAGAACTTTTCAGGGAGTTATACCAATGAAAGAGTTCTGCTTGTCTAGAATTTGGTTTCTTTCATTTTTCTTAATTTTGGTATTGTCCTCTGATGCCTTGCTGCTTTGTGTTGAAAATTACAGGTCAACCCCCAATTTTATGCGTTTAGGTGGATTACTCTTCTCTTGACTCAGGAATTCAATTTTGCAGATAGTCTTCATATTTGGGACACACTTTTGAGTGATCCTGAGGGTCCTCAGGTAAAATTCGTTTTGTTTGTATTCTCTGTTCTGAAGGCGGCATACTGTATATTTTGCCCGAGGGCCATAATGTAGGGAGCGATTGCCACTAGACTATTATTGGAGATGTTAGATGGAGCAAATAATACTGACGGAAGCTAGTCTTTTCAGGAGACATTACTTCAAATATGCTGTGCAATGCTAATCCTCATCAGGAGGCGTCTTCTTGCTGGGGATTTCACGTCTAATCTCAAACTACTTCAGAACTATCCTCCATCAAACATCAGCCATTTGCTATATGTTGCAAACAAGTTGCGTGCCCAACCATCCGGCTGATTGATCATTCTTCCGTTGTTCTTGGGTCTTTGTCCCTTGCTTTGTATTTGAAATTTTTATTGTTTGTAAATTACTGGGTGTGCATGTTTGGTTGAAGGTTACAACTAACATGTGGGGAGATTCTCTGGTTCCATTTTTCCTCGAAATGCATCTTTTGATAGAGCAGGTTCTTTGCATCCTTGGCTGAGTTGAACCCTTTTTTCTGTATTTTGGTTGTTGTAGTTTTACATTTTATCGGCACTAGTGCAGAGAACATTTCATTTTTCAGTAATGCTTTGTTGCGTATTGGCGTTCGCCTGTTGCTATGCGACAGTGTAAGCCTTGAAGGAAGTTTGTACAATTTGTTCGAAGAATGCAATCTTGGCCCCTTTCCATTGATAGGCTGCAGAGTCCAACGTCCGTTAAACATGAGCAGATATTAGCCCTCCTAAGTCCGGACATGGAGAACAATGTGAACTGCCAATCTGACTTGTTAGGAAGGCATTTTATCTTTCCTGTTATCAATCACTCTGACGATTTCAATTTACTGTAATTGCTCGCTCGCAGAAAAGGAAAAAGATAAACGAAATGAAAGCAATTGATGCCAGCTAAAATCACCACTACCATAACACTGGACCAATAGGTAGAGCTCCTGAATTCGTTACTTTTGAACTTAATAGAGCAATGAAGTAGAAGGTTAAAAAATGTCTGAGTCATCTCCATAGAGCAATAAAAAATGTCTCGTTTTAATTTCAGACTCCACATTCACGGTACCTCAGTGGACATCTATTTTGGTGATTGGTATAATGAAACCAAGTCTTCTCAGAATGGTATTGAATCTTACAGAGCAATAATGGTCTCCAACCACCTGCATATGCTTTCTGGTGTTACATTTCTCGTTGACAATTCTGGCATATCTTAACATTAACATCAATTAAAAATACAACTCTCTGACTTGTCAAAATTCTTAAACCAACAGAACAGTTCGGTAACATATACTTAATGTCGGAGATACAGAACCTGTCATACGAGACACCACTTCTTTTCTTATCTACATTACGTGTCCCGTTGACATGCTATCATACAAGTTTTTCCCCCTTATATCTTATTATCCTCCCATTTCAAAGTAATCTTATTTAACTGAAAAACAATATTATAGTTCTTAAACATGGTTATTTCTTTGTCAAATTTTTAAAAATGGTTCGAGGAAAGATTAGAGTATCCTTGAAGATTTCGATACATGAAAAAAAACAACTTGGAGAGAACTATACTCAAAAGGGTGCGAGGAAGGCCCTATGAACCAAAATTAAAAAATGGTTTTCTAATTCCCACATTCCTTAACTCCCACGTTTTGCAGCTTTGCCTTCTTTGAAACACAAACATGTTTCATCTGCTGCTTTATTCCGCAATTTCTTCGGTTGCAGCTAATACAAGACTATAAATTTTGCTTCCAGACACATGAGGATGGAGGATCTCAAAACGTCGCACCCAGAAGCCTTGCTCGATATGGATATCCTTGTTGCAAATATGAAGGAAACTAGTCTAGATAAGGTTCAACCGTCGGCTTATTGAAGCTGTTTTCGATATTCTCGTTTATAAGTTAATGACTGTACATTACATTTTTCCAGAAAGTGGCATTTTTCTTCCAGGCATTGAAATCCATCAGAGACATGCAAAGTATGAAGCAGAAGTGGATGGCAGGATATGGATACAACAAGATCATTATAACGGACAGTACTGCTAAGGAACAAATTGGTATGACCGTTCCCAAGAACAAAATCCATTTCAAAAGTGCTCTGGTACCGTGTTGAATTTATAATGGAATTCCTTACTGATGATCATTGTGATCTCTTATTGTGCTGCAGTTGATATTGTGTTTGCAACGCTTGACTGTGTGATCAAGGCAGCAGAACAACTGTTTGGCGTGCTGGAAGAGGAAGAATTGGACAAAGGTTTGCAGCAAGAAAACGGCACATTGACAGAGTCCGAGAGCGGAAAGAAGGCTCCTGGGCATCCTCTGCCACCTCCACATGGTGCTAAAATCTTGCCTCATAGAAAAAACACCAAGTTAAAGAAATCCACCCAGATGCTGAATCTAATTCGGAAGCTAAAGGACAAGATGGAAGGATCTGACCTGCCTATTCAATCATCTAATATAAGAAAGCTGCAGCTCGGAGGTTCTAGCGATGGAAAGGAAGGATTGGCTGCTTCACTAGCAGAACTAACAAAAAAGTTTGCTTGTTTCCAATGCTATCTCTTGCTGTAATAAGGATGGAAAACATAGAAACGTTGTTTCCTTTTGGTTTATGGTATATTAGATCACCATAGTTTCTGCAAATTGAAAGAGATGCCCAGAAGTACAAAAAACCAATCGAGGATCTGATTGCAGCCACCAATTCTTTTCAAACAAATGACATGGAATAACTGCTCGAATTTCGAAACAACCTTGAAGCCGTCCTAGAAATCGTAACTGATGAATCACAGGTCATTGAAAATTAGCTCCCACCATTTAACCTTGATGATATTTCTCAGCCCTGTAATCATGATGATCAAGTTTCTAATCTATTGGTGCTAGCAAAGTTCGAAGATTTTCCCACAAAGAAGCTGGAAATGTTAAGGACGGCAGCCACACTGTACGCTAAACTAGAAAGTACAGCCACCACCTTGAGGACTTGGAAAATGGTGGCACCTTTAGCTAAGCTTTTAGACATGGTGGATTGCTTTTTCAGATAGGTAAACCAATATCCAACAAAGATTCGTATGGGAAAAACAAAATCTCTTCTCAGCACTAAACCTTGCTTGGTGAACTCATGGCTAATCGAAGGTCAAACTAGAAGTGGATGCCATTGAAAGGAATCGGGATGATGAAGCCAAAAAGTTTGATTTTGACTTCCTTATCATTATCACGAGGGTAAAAGAATCAATGGTAGATCTTTCCTCTGACTGCATAGAGCTAGCACTGAAGGTAAGCAAGGCACGGTTACATTTCTTCTTTAACATGTCGATGACATTAGAGCTTCTCTTGTAGGAGAGAAGAGGAGAAACAAAGAGAGAAAAAGGGAATGGAGAGTTCTGCAAAACCGCTCGAAAAATGGGAGAAAGCGTTTGAATACTATGGAGAATGTTTCAGTTGGCATTTCGG
>CANYBF011707123.1:0-52236 GCA_948192965.1 Dalechampia spathulata | reverse complement strand
ACCATACAATACAATTTTCAAATCTCACCAAACAACACAATTTTCAAACCTCACCTAACACACCATACAACTTAATTTCAAAACCTCACCTAATAAGTTTATTATTTCAACAGTTACGAGGATTTTGCTGCAAGCATGCCTGCCGATGACTGCCGATTTGCTGTCTATAACCTAGATTATGTGACAGATGACGGCCATCAAAGTAACAAACGTGTTTTCATTGTATGGTAATAACTAAATTTTGATTCTGAATTGTGGTGGTACGGTTCTTTCATCCTTTTTCCCTTCTTTTGCTTGATCTTCTCTCCTGGTGCACATGTTTGAAGGACTCCGGATGCGGCCAAAATAAGAAGCAAGATGGCGTATAATGGCTCAAAGGACAGTCTCAGAAGAGAATTAGTTGGAATTTACCGGGAGTTGCTAGCTACCAATCCAACTGAAATGAGTCCTGATGTTATGAGCCGAGAAAGATAAATGTTTGATACCTCCAGTACAATGTGCCAATGAGACCCAAAATGATGTGGCTCAATAAAAGTTTGCTGTTTCATAAAGATTGGCGGGGTTGTTTCCGCCTTCTAATGTGTTTGTTTTGAACAATTCATAAGATGGTTTGTGGCAGGGCCTAGACTTTCATTTATGGTTCCCGTTGGTACAGGGAAAATAAGGACCTGCGTTTTGAAAATTACTCATGTTCCTTGCGATTGGTCTTCAAGTTTTCATGGCATCCTTTATATCGTGTTAAAGAACCAACTTAATATTGTTGTATGTGAATGTATCTTTCTTCACCGTTTCCAGCTTCAATAGCTTGATCATATGCATACGTTGTCATTTGAGAGATTTCTAACCCCCCTAATCTATGTTTCTACTGCTGTTGGAACTTAAGTTTCCGCCAAGCTGACAGGAATTTGTGGCAGTCTGTCAGAGTAAGCCAAGAGGACTATGGTTTTAGGAGACGAGAAGAAGAAACTTGCATGATTTTCTACTGCAACAACTCTGCGACGTGTAGGCTTTGACATAGAAAGATGAAGAAAAGACATGCAATGACAGAAGATGAGGAAACTTGCCAGCAGGATGCTGTTTAGGGTTCGTTCCTGGCGAAAATTCTTTAGCTTTTGGCCGAAGAAAATTGAGTTGCAAAAGTTGGAAGAAAAAGCATTCCGCAGACACCAACTGGATTTATCATTTAAGAATAAATATTTATTAATAATATTATAATAAGTATTATTGTTTGTTATGTATCATAAATATATTAATTGATATATAAATATTATTAATTATCATTATTAATACTATGTTACGTATAGAAATAGGCACTAGAGTGGGATAATATTTATGAAAGAGATGCAACATGAAGACCTATTTACGTATATTTAATTGGACTAACATGTAACTCGCAAATTATTTATTATCCATCTTATATAAATTAATATCAAATCTCTATTATGATTCATTGCAGGATACGTAATTAGATTCTAAAGCCAAGAATATGGAGAGGGTTCGAAGCTTTCGGATCGTGTTAGCTATGATCTTAGCTATCGGATCTATTATGATCACGCCAGAATTAATATTAGCAATACAATTTCATACATTCTCACCTATTGCAGAACCCCAACTGTATGAAATTTTAGACAAATGTGCAGTTTACATCGATTCAAGATGTGGCAGAGAGGTTTTTGAAGCCACCTTCATGAGCGCAGCTGCTTCGGACAAATGTTGTTAGAAACTCGTTTTCATGGGGAAGTTCTGTCATGATAACTTTGTGAATTTTATTGCTCAGGGGCCAAGCTTCAGGAGTCATTTGCAAGAATATCTAACAAAAAGGGATCAAGTCTATCAATATTGTTTTACTGTGGTTTCCAGTTCCAGTGTTCCTCAAGATTAGCTTCATTGATGTGTACGGGACAAAGACAATATATATATATATATATATATATATATATTTGACTGACTTGTGTTTGCAATGTCGATCTTATTACTATTTTCATTGTTTTGTCGTCTCAAAAGATTTCCTTTTTTCCTCTTTTTAGATATTAATTTTAGCAATTAATTTTCAAATTATCAATTAATTAGTTTACATGATCTGGAGTATAATCATTCTAAAATAATATATTAATCTATCCAAAATTTTACTTAAATTTTTTAAATCTATTTTACATTTTAAAATGAAATATTTTACATTCATTATTTTTTTTAAATGATATTATATCCATCTTTCATTTAATAAATATCTCATTATATTCTAAGATATACGATATATAGAAAAAATTGAAGTCTAAAATATACGATCGAATGGATTGTTTTGAGTTTTCTTAAGTTTGATTAAAAAATTTCATATTCATTTCAATCAAATTGAATCGCTAAATACAAAGTTAAAAAAATTATTAATTTAATTGAACTAATCAAGTATTTGTATTTTTAATCTTCGACAATTATTTAATATATATTAGAAATTAAATGAAATAAGTGGCCATTCAATTTGATTTGCTTGCTTTTAATATTTTGATTTTATATTCAATATGATTTTGATTGATTTTATAAAATAAATGATTTGGTTAATTCGATTTTGAATCAAATCAAATCAAATTCTAATATTATCTTTCTAAAATATGTATTTATAAATATGTTAATTATTTTAATTCTCGTATAAAATTATTATTTTTTAAAACAGAAAAAGCACGTAATAATAAATCCATTTATAAAATATATATGAAATATAAGAATAAAAATAATAAAATTTATCAATTAAAACGCTAATTGTATATATGCACTTAATACAAATGAATATTTTATATTATTAATTGTACTTAATTGATCTAATGAAAAAAAACTTATACATAATTTATTATTCATTCTATAAATTAACATGTAATTCTCAAACATGATTCCTTATAAGACACAAAGCTTCCTCGTTACTTTTTGATTATAAACCACTTTATATTATATTGGCCATAATCTCAGTTGTCTGATCAAAACTAACATTAACATTAATACAATTTGATGCACTTAAATTACACCATTGCAATAAAAAAAAAGAGTTTTATCTATTTCTATAAATCTATATATAAATTTTAGTAGAATACATTTAATTGTTTTATTTATTACATCCAATTATTTTAATTAACCAATTTATAATTAAAAAAAATGTATGACATGGCATTGTTAAATTAGATCCAAAAATCCCTTGTAAATTGATGTACACTTTATTAAATTCTATTAAAAAAACCATTACAAATTTATACATTGTACTTGTATCTATTTATGTGCATTATGTCATTTTTATAATTATTCGTGTTTTTTTAATTTTATTGTTTATTTTATTAAATTATATATTTATTTATGTATTTATATTTTCTCCAAGCGAGGCACACATTTATTATTTTCATAATATATGTATTGCAAATTTTAATAATAATTTTATTTTATGGGTATATTAATCATTGATATAAACAACAATGATTTTTATATAATTTCATCAAATACTTAATTTTAATTTTTTTATTATCGAAGAATGGAAATGAAAAAGGGTTGATTATTTTTATTATTGAAGAATGTAAATGAAAAAGGGAAGTAGGAATGCTTTCGTTGAGAGTCGAACTCAAGACCTCCCGCTTACTAAACGGGTGCTCTAACCAACTGAGCTACGAAAGCAGTTGTAGGGTGAGCCTTTCATATCGTATTTACGGTTTTTATTTGGAATAATTCACACCACCGCAAGAAACGGATTCAGGGCGGTATTAGGTGGTAGACCGGGGCTCTGCCACTAAAAATTCTCCAAATGAGTAGAGTATATTAATTTTCTTGTAATTAGTTTTAATTAAGTGTTAACTTATGTTTGATTATAATTTTTAAAAACCTAATTTAATTCTATAAATTATTAATTTTTATAAACCTTTCGAATATATGGAATAAGTTAAATTTTTTTTTATTTTAAAAATCTTTTTCTTTGAAGTATTGTTTGTGATTTATTTATCTTCATATTTAAATTTCCATCTAGTTTATAAATTTTGATCAAATAATACATATAAATAAATTTTCTTCTAATGTTAAATCTCAATCCAATTAATATAATCATAAAAAACACATATCAAAATTATTATTTCATTAATAATGAATTATAATTGCATTCATCTATTTTTTAGAAATGAACTAAAAACACCCTATTAATTTTATTTTATTAATTACTAAACAGAATGAAATATGAAAAATATTTTAATTATGACTGTAATTATATCTTAATCTCAATAAATTTTAATTTTAATATTTATTTGATGAAACTTATAAACTTTTAATATTTTTGCATGATAAAAAATAGTATAAAAAGTTGATAGTTTTCAATGGAAACGAAAAAGAAATGCTGAATATAAAAATAATTTTGAGTTTGGATCGATAAATTTATGAATATTAAATTGTTTATAATATGAATTATTTTTAAAAAGTATAAAAAAAATTATTATGCAAACCTTAAAGTTGCAATAAAAGGGGATCTTTTTTTTTTATATAGCTAAAGTATCTATTAAAATGATTTTTTATAAAAATATATTTTATTTAATAAAAATTTTATTCCTTATAATAATAGTTGATATTCAGAAATTACACAAATTTATATCAAATTTAACAAACTAATAAATTTATTTAGATAAAAATATTAATATTTTCTATCAAACCCACGCGGGTCCACAGATAGTAAAGCATCTCTTCAGGATCATAGCCAATCGGACGACAATGGGTTGGAATTGTTAAAAGTTGCTTTGTCTGGACGTACGGTAGTTATATTGAGAACAGACATCCATTCGGTAGGCAGCACCGCACCTTATTTATCCACTCAAGATTTTTCCTTCAGACCCAAATTTCATGGTCTCGGGTCAAAGATTCTTACTTATCAACAATTTATTATAAAATTAATAAAAATATTTCAACAATCTAGATTTATTTATTATTTAAATTAAATATATTATAATTATATTATTATATTCAAATTAGTATTTATACTGTATTCTTATCGATTTATAAAAAAGAACTCATCAACTCTAATCCTTGTGGCTAACAAGCATCTACTGAAAAGAATATTTAAAATAAATATATAAATTTAATTATTGAGAGGGTGAGTGAGTTAAAAAAATCAATATTTTTACGTAAATAATTTGTATTTTATTCATTTCGAATACTGCACGGAAGATTTTCCTCGTCCTTCCCTCCTCTCCTGATGGTTTCATTAATGGCAAGAGGATACTTGCAGGAGATCATATCAGGCCAAGATGATGAAACTGCAATTCTCATGATGGCTTCATTAATGGCAGGAGGGATACTTGCAGGAGATCATCAGATCAAGACGATGAATGAAAACTTCAATTCCCCTGTCAACAACATAAAAGAAAGAATTAATTCAGTCCAGACACAATCACAAATGCATTTCCTACTGCATTAAACCATGGCAGTAACTCTGCAAACGCACAAATCTTGCCATTTTTCAAACGAAATTCTAAAAATAAAATAGAATTAGTGAAAATATCTCTACCCTTTTCTTTTCTTTATATAAACAGACAATGAGCCATAACACAAGCACACCAAACCCTTTACAGAAAGTAAAGTTTTTCTTCTTAGTTGTCTTCCTTGTCATTCACGTATGGATCGTAGCTTAGGGTTCTTTGAAAAAGACAGGCCTTGTTTCGTCGAAGTTATTGGTAAATCTACCATCCGCCGTGAAAAACTTGTAAGCGTTCTATCTGTCAACTTTCTTGCTTGTTTGTTTTTTTCCTGTTATATTTTTTCAATTCTTTAAAGCTATTTTATATGAAAAGATTAACAGTTAGTTGTTTTTGTTTTCTAACAGAAGCTTCCAAAGAAATTTGTGGAACGATACAGCAACAATATGCCAAGTAATGTGACCTTGAAAATCCCAAATGGTTCAAAATGGCAAGTAGAGCTGTTGAAGAAGAACACTGAGATATGGTTCGAAAAGGGCTGGAAAGAATTTGCGGAAAACTTATGTCTTAAGCCTGGACAAGCAATCTTCTTCCAGTATTGTTTGGCAAGTCATTTTCATGTAATCATATTTGATGCTAGTGGGTTAGAGATAGAATATCCAGACAACAACATGGAAGTAGATGGAGATTACTTGCAATATCTGAATGCTCTAATCTCAGCTGACAAACATGAAGAAGATGACTATTAATTGCAATATTTGAATGCTTTGGAAGGATGATCTAATAAAAATGTCTTCCATTATACATGTTTATGTATGTATATGTTCAATGAATCGGTATATGTAGTGGATGAATTAGAATGCCCAGTTGGTATCATTAGAGGTTATGAATATTTTAACAAGTGGCAATCATAGTGTATTCTTATTGCATAAATGATCCTCCAAATAAATTCGAAACTACTCTAAATAGATCCAGATTTGAATTTCTTCTAAATAGATTCGGATTTAAACAAAATTATGACTTTTAAAAATGAGTTATTCTTTTAAATTTTATTTTTATCTTTATCATAAAATTATTTACTTTTTATTATCAAATATTAAAATATTTATAGTTATAATGATAAAAGGATTTAAATAAAGTTATGACTTTAAAAATGAATTTTTTTTTAATTTTACATTTATCTTTATAAATAAAATTATATATTTTACTCTTTATTTTCTTATCTTTTCTCTGTTTTCTTTATTATATGCATTTTTAACATGAAATCTTAGTATCTATATAATAAAAATAATAATAAATGAATAAAATTATACCCTCAAAATTGTAATTTATATGTATAAAATTACAAATTTAAAATTGAATATTTATATATAAACATGAATTTTTTTACAATAAAATATTTCATAATAAATATTTTATAATGTTTTATAATTTATTTTTAAAATCATTTATGCAAATTTTAATTTTTATATTTAATAAGTGATAAATTATGAAAAAATGATTTGTGTCATGAAATTATACATTATATTTTTTAAAAATAAAAATTTAATTTATAAATATTTTCATATATATATATATATATATATATATGTTATGCCTTTTTAAAAATGTAGGATTAATATTGAGAAAATATTGTTGTAAATATTTTAAATAATCATTATATTTTTAGATTTAAAAAATGTACAAAAATAAAGAAAAGGAAAAAGGAAAATGAAGTCTCATCAGAATCATTGCCTATCGGACGATAACAACACAATGGTCTGGGGATTGTTAAAGTTACTTTTTTCTGAAGGTACGGTGATTATATTGAAACCAGACAGGCTTTTGGCAGGCAGCACCGCATCTTATCCGATCAAGATTCTCCCTCCAGACCCAAATTTCATGGTCTCAGGTCAAAGATACTTATCTTTAATGTCTTTCCTCCTTCCACGCAACCAGAACTTGTTTCAAGTTGTCAAAATATAATTTAATTAATCAACAACTTATTTATAAAAACTGCAATTCTCCTGATGGTTTCATTAATGGCAGGAGCAATACTTGCAGGAGATCATCGGATCAAGACGATGGAAAGTGCAATTCTCCTGTCAACAAAATAAAGAAAGAATTAATTCAATCCAGAGACAAGTACAAATGCATTTCCTGCTGCATTAAACCATGGCAGCAACTCTGCAAACTGACAAATCTTGCCATGTTTCAAAAGAAAATCTAAAAATAGAATAGAATCAATGACAATATTTCGACCCTTTTCTTTTCTTTATTTAAAGGAGAATGAGCTATAACAGAAGCACGCCGGACCCTTTACAGAAAGTAACATTTTCCTTCTGGGTTCTCTTCCCTGTCATTCACGTATGGATCTTAGCTTAGGGTTTTATGAAGGAGACGGGCCTCGTTTCTTCAAAGCTATCATTCAATCTACCATCCGCAGGGAAAAACTTGTAAGCGTTCTCTTTCCGTCAACTCTCTTGCTTGTTTGTTTTCTTTCTGTCATATTTCATCCAATCTTTTAAGCTGTTTTATGCGAAAAGATTCACAGTTAGTTGTTTTTGTTTTCTACCAGAAGCTTCCAAAGAAATTTGCAAAACAGTATGGAAACAATATGCCAAGTAATGTGACCTTGGAAATTCCAAATAGTTCAAAATGGCGAGTAGAGCTATTAAAGAAGAACACTGAACTATGGTTCGAAAAGGGCTGGAAAGAATTTGCAGAAAACATATGTCTTAAGCCTGGACAAGTAATCTTCTTCCAGTATAATTTGGCAAGTCATTTTCATGTAATCATATGTCACATAAGTGGGTCAGAGATAGACTATCCAGACCATAACATGGAAGTAGATGTAGATTACCTGCAACACTTGAATGCTTTGAACTCAGCAGAGCAACAAGAAGATACTGATTACGTGCAATATTTGAATATTTGGAAAGGATGATCAGTATTAGTTAATCAACAAAAATGTCTTTCATTATATATATGTGTATGTGTGTGTTTAGTGAATCAGTATATCAACTGGCCAGTTAGGCTAATGGGTGAATTTGGACGCCATTTAGGTTGCTAATGCTCTTCTTTCAAGTAATGCAACATCAGTTAAGCTTTTGCCTGTGTTCTTTTCCTTTCTTTCGACGTTAATACATATCATTGAACCATTACAAGATTGCTTGTTTTACGTCGTAAAAGCGTTACATTGAAATTTTTAAATTTATTTTTTATGATTAAGAATGTTATCATGTAAAAATACTTTTTTTAATTTAATGTTGATAACATATTTTAAATAGATTTTTAATGTGTTCGCCAAGTTTTAAGGTTTTATTTTTATTTATATATTCTTAAATCTTTGAAATGATATTAATTTTAATTATGAAATATTTTAAAAATTATAAAATAAATTATATAAATCATATCTTATACAAATTAAATATATATGATAATTGAATAAAATATTTAATTTCATTTTATTTTCATATATCATATCATCTTCAAATATATCTCATTTCATTTCCATAAATAGAATGCATAAGCATGTCATCGATCAAGAACTTTATCGTTGTATGGAGATCAGATTAAACATTATTATGTTGAAGTGGTACTTAGCTAACATACCGGGTCCATAGCTCAGTGGTAGAGCATTTGACTGCAGATCAAGAGGTCACCGGTTCGAACCCGGTTGGGCCCTGAAATTGTGTTGATTTTTTTAATTAAAAAATATTTTTATTTTATCAAACTTAATTTATCACTGGATATTTTAATTCCGTACACTAAACCCATGGGTCCATAGCTCAGTGGCAGAGCATTTGACTGCAGATCAAGAGGTCACCTGTTCGAACCAGGTTGGGCCCTGAAAGTTTGTTGATCTTTTTAATTGAAAAATATTTTTATTTTATGGAACTCAATTTGCCTGCTGGATATTTTAATTCCGTACACTAAACCTATGGGTCCATAGCTCAGTGGTAGAGCATTTGACTGCAGATCAAGAGGTCACCGGTTCGAACCCGGTTGGGCCCTATAATTGTTTTTGTGTTTTAAAATATTAATATTTTTAGTATAACAAAGTCAATTTTTCTCTAAAACTTTAATTCTGAACCTGATTTTGGTTCATAGCTCAGTGGTAGATCATTTGACTGCAGATCAAGAGGTCACCGGTTCGAACGTGGTTGAGCCCTATAGTTTAACTTTTGTTGTTTTTTAATAAAATTAATATTTGGATTCAATGTCATGGTGTAGATTTTGATTTTCTACATTATAGAAACGGGTTCATAGCTCAGTGGCAGAGCTTTCGACTGCCGATGAAGAGGTCACCGTTTCGAAACTTGTTGAGCCCTAAAGGGTCCATAGTTCAGTGATAGTGCATTTGACCTCAGATCAAGAAGTCACCGTACCTAACCCTGTGTTGGCCCTAGGCATATATAATTTTTTACAAAGTTTATCAGTGGAGAATTTAGTCCTGCATGGTTACTGAATTGCGCTCAGAGTTCAGCGCTGAAGCGTTCGAGTGAAAGATCAAGAGGTCGCCGGTTGAACCCTCACTGGGCCCCCAACTATATATATGTATTTTTTAACCGAATATTGTTTCTCTACCCGACAGGAATGAAACAGGGATGACAATCCGATATATATCCGATCCAAAATTGACTCATTGTTATTAATAATAATAATAATAATAATAATAAAGACTACCTTGAACCATAGTAATAATGATAATAAATACACTAAAAATATTAATTATTTAATGCATCAGAACCAATAATATTAACTTATTCTCTGCTGATGAGAAAGTGTGGTCTAAAAAGCTATAACTAATGAGGACCAACTAAACAGCCTCTAATGGAAGCAGGGGAAGAGCCTCTTGCACTTGTTTGAGTATACTTTCAGCAGCAGCAATAGGAACCTTCACTGCACAACAATTAGCAGAACCATAGCTATGAATTAAAGATGATGAAGCAGCAAAAGTAAGTCGAAAAAAACCAAAAAAAAAAAAATACAGATACATACATAACTTGTCACCATGAAACTGTTCTACTAATCGTCTTTCTTCATCAACATTTACTCAGGCTTTGTTTGGATCCATTCTTTTGAAGAATTCATTTTATTCGTAATTGAATACTCACTCGTAAATGAGTGAATATGATTGATCTCAGTATAAAAGTTTTGATAATTACTTCAGATTTATAAATAAATTATGGAATTCATCTGAACTAAATACTACCTTAAGGGAATAATGAGACGAGAAATCAAAACATCATCACTAACATGATGAACATCATGAGAAAATGGATATTAAACCGAGTGGTGGATTGAAGCATGCTTACATACAAATGATTAAATACGTTACTCCCTCCATTCCTTTTTATTTGGTCATTAATAATAAGATAAAATTGTCAACTTTACTAGACTAAAATAAATGCAGGGGTAAGGTTTAACTAGACTAACCTTTGAGGTTAAAGGAGAGAGAAACACTTTGGGCCGCCAAGAGAAAGCCTCCAAAGTCTGCTGATCAGATCTTGCTTTCTGCATGTAACGCTCCAGATTTAGTTCCTGTTCGTTTATGCTATCGGTAGACATGGCATCTTCAGCTAGTTTCACAGCCGCCATTTGAGACAGTTGAAAGCTCTCTCCAACACGTTGGAGCTTTCTTGCAATATCCTCTGCACCAAGCATTAAAAGCGCAATCAACAAAGACCTAAGCTCACCCTTTGCACCATCTGCCAAAGACATGCCTTTCAAATGCTCCACTAGAGCTAACTCCTCACCAGGACTACAATGTCAAGAAATTAAACTTTGCATGAGATCAGGATGAATGATAAAAGAAAAAAAAACAATGACGGAGTGTGAAAAGGGAGTTATACCTGCCGGGACGAATTTTTCCTCGATTTCTTTGACGCCTTGCCTCTCTTGCCTTGCTAGTAGCACTAGAGCTTATAGAAGCAGCTGAGCCTTTCCTTGTCCTACTCATGAAACAACAAAAAATCGGTTGAAAGGAAGCAGAATGGATTGTGAAAACATCAGTACTTCTTACACCTTATCGGATATTGCTTCGTTTTGTTTTTCCATTCTCGAATATAGCAAATCAAGTATGCCAAAACAAGATGCTACTGCAAACTGATTTTGGGTATACAAGTAAATAAACAGAAGGGTGCAGAAGTAACACAAAACAAGCAAGAAATAAATACGAGAAACTTGCAAACAGCCAGCGAGAACTGGGCAAATATTAAACTAAAGAATCAAGGAGTAATGCATTAAACATCAAAGTCATATCATATGAACACTCAAATCAATAAAAGCTATGAACCATCCAATTACTGGGACATTTAGGACAGGAATAGTACCCTGTGGTATAGGCACTCATTCCACTGAAGTTACTGCTGGTTTCTGAAACGGTGTCATAATCTAGATCATTAACTGACCGATCCTCTGACTGAAGCTTTGCTGCAAGGAGCAACCTTCTCTGCCGGACAGCTAAGTATCGAGTCAAGTATTTCCCTACTTTCTCAATGCCTTCCCCATATTCACTAATTAAAGTGTTTGCACATTCTACAGATGCGACCCTCACATCTGAGATTAAATCTTCTCTAACGTGCATAAAGGCAACCCGTAAAGCTTCCTCCCAGTTCCTGGCAGTGATCAACAAATTTATCCCACCACTAACATCCCCACAATACTCAAGTGCAATTTTTGCAGCTTCCCCCGGTTTGCCTAGCGCTTGGAGTTCATCACGGAGTTCTTGAGCTAGTTGAACCACAGCAGCTTTATCCAGTTTAAGAAGCCCTGCAACTGTTAGAACCCCACTCCAATTACCACAAGTTCGATATGCCTTTAACGCCTTTTCCAAACTTGAACAACATAGATAAGTAGTAGCAGCATCTTCAAAGCATTTTTCATCACTAAGATGATCACCCCAAGCTTCAAGGACCTCCATTCCCTTGGCAGGATCAGAGATTAATTGAAGTCCCAGAGGAAAGAGTTGAGGATTTTTCTTTAAAAGGTCCATACAATCTGAATAATAGGCATCACCGGCTGAGACAATATGTTTGAGAGCTTTCTCAAACCTCTGCAGCCTAAGGTCGATATTGTAGCGCATAATGAGACTTGGCATATGCTCTAGTTGTTGTAGATATGGAAGAAATTCCTTCGGATCTCGTTGAGAGTTTAGTGCCACAATAGCTGCAAGGTGCAAATCATAAAGGCCTAAAGCAGCTTCGAATACAGCCTCGGAATCAGATAACCATAACAGATGCTTCAAGGCTTCTTCTGCAGAAGGCAAAAAAGTTCTCCTAGGTTCATTAGAACTCATTAATTCCAATTCACGTATGACTTTTATTCTCTCCAAAGCTTCTTCAAGAGCTGGAGGATCACTACGAGCTAAAGTGGTTAAAATGCAGAGCTCTCTAGCAGAACTTTCAGGGACTAATTCCTCAACAGCCTTTCTTATAGCTGACAGGACAGAAGATACCTTGTTATCAGCATCAAAATTTCTTACATCACGGCCTTGAAGAACTTTATCTCCAAGTTTGCCTGGTACAGAGATGTAGTTTTTATACAGCTTGTCCATAATGTTTTCATTCTTTACAGAACAGACAAATTCGGTTATGTAGCTTAAATTTTTAACCTGTTTGACAAATTCTGAGGCTGTCTGCAGAAATGTTTGCCAGCCACAATGATCAAGAATGATATTGAAATCTATTCTGTGTCGCCGAACCATGAGCAGTGCATCCTTATATTGCCCTTGGATCAGGGCATTAACGATAGATGACAACACCAATTTTCTGGGATAAATACATTCTAGATTACCACGAGGTGCTTGAACTATTACAGCGGCAGCATCACCATGCAAGACACCAATAATTTTGGCACCTCTTTCCCATATTTGTATGAAGTTCATATTTTCTTCTCTTTTTCTATTTGCAACATGGACAAAATTCTCATATTTGGACTCCAAATCCCCATGCAATATATCATTAATATCAACAACAAAGAGAAAATCCTGTTTGGTCGCAAGAATCAAATGTGTGGTAACCTGGTCAGCCAGATTCGAGTAAAATGAGAAGCTTGTACAGTTGTTGCATAGTATTTTTCCATCAAAATGAAGCCTATCAATGTCATCAAGTCCAAAAAGCAAAGGATTTGATGAGCCACTGTTAACTGCACTCATCCAAGGGCACGGGGATGAAAAATTCGCATAAAAATTTTCCATAGCTCTGCCAGTAATAGCCAATCCAGATGTTGACACGTACTCTACAATTTTTCCAGAATCAAATTGCACAAAAGCTGAGCACCTTTTAGCAGGATTAGGAGTAATTCCAATAACAAATTCTTCTAAATGGTTGATATGGGATACTTTGGCCTGCCAGCCGGAACTCGTTATCAAACCTGGGACATGGTCCTCAGAACATGCAATTTCAATTTCCTGCAAATAAACACCATGATGTCCTTCCTCACCTAGAGAGCTATGGGAAAACCAATTACTATGTGAGAAACCATAGTGAGAAACAGCAAGAAGCACATGAGAGTCCAGCCATGTGAGATGTGAAATGGTTCCTAACAATGTCTCTGACATGCAACCTTCAACGCGAATTTCTTTGCCTTCGAGTTCCTCCCACTTATCAGATTCAGGAAGTTCTACAACAGATAAACAGCCATCTGATAGAAAAGCCGTCACAAAGCTCTTAGAATTCGTGAAATAAAAAGCCATGTCCCGGATAGCACTTGAGAATTTTAGGTTGAATAAATGCAGAGGAGGGGGCATAAGGGACAAAGAAAGTGGAGTTACAAGTATCTTGGAGTCATCTATGACCAATGCAATTGAGTTATCCATGACAGCACTGATCCATATGAAGTTGTAAACTGTAATCTGGCCCTCGACAGTCCAGCAAATCAATTCAAGCGGCTTTATAGGATCCCACATGAACCTCACTCCATCCTTCATTGGGTATCTAGTTTCATGCTTTAAATACCAATGGTTGTTGCTGAAAAACCAAACTTTAACAGAGTCATATTTATCACATCTCACAACAGATGCAAGAAGATCTGAAGTACAATTCCACTTCAACAATTCTACAGTTGTACCCACTGGTTCGCTGATGCTAAAAGAGCTTCTAAATAAGCCATTTCTTTCATAGAAAACAATATCTGGAGAGACGCATTCCGCTCTTCTATCAGAAACAAGTGCAATTTTCACTCCACTTGGCATCCATTCCAAAACAGCTCCCATGAATGTCTTTGGATCTGAGGTAGCATGCAATACACCCGAATCTCGTTCCCAGATCTTCAGTCTCTTATTCAAGCAAGACAAGTTTGAGAACTCATTCATTGTTGCCAAGTATTTCCCATCACCTCTCCAGGATATAGAACTCCTTGAGATATTTGTAGAAGAAAAAGCTGGCTGATCAGAAAATGACAACCCAACAAAAAAATTATTTCTGCTACTATCAAAATAGCATAATTTTAATAACATGGGGACAATGAAGTGCTGACCAAGGTCTAGAGTAAGCTACAAACTATTCTGATAAATAACAAAGAATCTATCCTGAAATGAACACGACAATAAAAGCAACAAAAGAAATTTTTACTCCCACATCATAAGAGCTGCATGCAAAAGGACAATGTTTATCCATAAACAAATAGCTTTGAAGTAGGAGGGCATCGAGAAAAACATATTAAAAAAGAGAAATATTTCAGCACATCATAAAGGATAACAAAACAAAAGAAAGTTGAGCACTAAAAACTTATACTCCTTGAGAAAACATAGCATTTTACTTAAAAACCAAATCCAAATGCAACTGAGGAGAATAATGGAGATGGTCCTTACTTACGTCAACACCATCAAGCTGATCCTCCTCCAATGCATTTTCATACAACAAATCCCAATCATGAGTCATCACCAGCATTTGTCCCAAGCCGCTAGTAATTCCAAGCAAGTCACCATCAGGACTCGGTGAAATGCACCTAACACCACCTTCTACTTGACCAACAATCTCCAGAGCATTATCATCAACATTATAAAGCAACAAAACTCCATTATTAGTCCCTATAATCAGTGCCTCCTTCTCCATAAGATAATCAAATGCAGTAATGAAATCTCCATGATCCAAATCAATAGGATGAACTTTTGCCTGCAAATATGTCTTCTTCCAAGCTTTTCCATTCTGGATCATTACGGAACAAATAGCATTAGATATACAAGTTCAAAAAACACAGTTTATCATTATAAATTTTCATGAAAGATACAAAGTTTCACCAAAAAGTTTCTGGAAACCCTGGAATTATAAATACTAGTTCTACAGCAACATCTAGCATAAGCCCAATAAAATTCCATAAAAAAATTCAAATATTATTGAAAAAACACATCAATAGTGTTGATTGTCATTCGTATTGCCCACAGCATTTAATTAACAACAAATTCAAGTGATAAAAAGATTAAAACTTTATATAAAAATAAAATAAGTGAAAAGAAAAGGCAGGGAAAGGGCATACATGAAAACAAGAAAGGTGAGTGGAGTAGATAAAATTCGCTGAAGAGGCAAAGAACAATCGATTAAGCTCAATATCAATAGCAGAGAAGATAATAACTTCTTGATTTGATTGCAATTCAAGTTTCAGAGACAATTCCGAATATAGCTTCAAATTTTTCATTTTCTTTTTCTTACAGAATTATCTCAAATCAAAGTTGAAATTTTTGAAAAGAGAACGAAATTAGGGTTTTGAGGGGTTTAAGGAAGTTACAGATGGTCGATGGAGCGCATGTTAGAAAAAAATAGTTGATTATTGTTATTTTACGCTGGCCACGTCTCTAATTTGACGTCATTGACCCTGGCAAATTGCATGTTGCTTCAATTTGCTAGGTTTTTTTTTTATATGCATTTACCTAATAATTGAGATTTGAACTCAAATTTTAGATTTTTCAAGGAATAATCATATCATTAATATTATTAACTTTAATTTGCTAAATTTTTTTATTATAATTTTTCATATTTTTTAAACTTAAATCTTACTTCTAAATTTTTCAAAAATATTATAATAAAGTACATTCTATTGATTTTTATAATTTATTGTATAATGAAAATAATATAAATTTAAAATAAATTAATAAATCAAAATCCAATTTAAATCAATTTATTGATTATATTTTAATAAAATTAATAAATTAATTTCTAATTTAATTTAATTTTTATTATATTAATAATAAATTAATATAAAATTTCTGAAAAAGAGTAAATGTTCAACTTTTTAATCAATTTTTTTTTTGAATTTAAAATCAAACCAATTAATAAAAAATCTTTACAAATTTTTACTTAGATATTCATTTGATTCGATTTTTCTAGATTTTTTAAATTAAAAAATTAAATCAAATTCATATAATCAATTTTTATTAGATTTAAAATTATAAATCTAACTATTTAATTAATTACATCGATTTTTAATAATTTTTACTTATTATAATTATAATTATAATTATAATTATGAATAATATAATATAAATCTAATTGTTTTGGTATTATTATCACCTGCTATATTTTATTATCGTTAAATTATATTATTTTTATTTAAATTAAGGAGACGACTGTCTGCATTTCATCCATCTTCTAAAACCCTTCGAAATTCTCAGTCTCTCTCTCGCACTCTGCATTTCCATTCCAGATAATGTAAAACACACAGCTGAACCTCTTAAAGAACAAAAATGACCGACTCTTTACACGTTTCCCTCCACGATTTAACCACCCGCCGGAGTTTTAACGATCTAGCCACCCGAAAAACTAACGCCGGCATACCCAGAGCCACCGGTTCTGGTTTCGATCATGGTCCAGACCCCAGTCATGGCCGTACTCGCCGGTTTGTTAACCGTAGATCGATGAGACCAAGTCCTTACTCAATGCGAACCGTAAGCTAGCCAGCTTACTCATGCTACATTGGATTTTTTTGGTTGTTTTTGCTTTATATAATTATATTCATCGAGAACAAAAAGAATGATTTTTATAATTAGGGTTTATGAATGTGTTTGTTAACGAGTGTTCGACATAAGGAAATAATGAATGTATTTGTAGGCAATTCAAGAGAAAGGGATGGTGATGATGCAGACTGGAGAAAGGCAAGATGCTGAACCAGAAGCTAAGCTTTACATATCAAACTTGGATTATGGTGTTTCTACTAAAGACATCAAGGTGCATTTCGTTTTAGTTATTGAAAACCATAAAATAGAAGAAGAAAATCCAAATGGCTCATCTCCATTAACTTAGGACTAAGACTTGGGATGTGTTCATTTATTTATTTGTTGACAAAACTGTTATTTAAAAGGGATGCCCTTAGAAAATATAGGTAAATAGACGTGTTTTTTAAAAATAATTTATGAAAAGCAATTTTAGAAAAAAAATTTTAAAATGATTTTTTAAAAATCTCAAATAAGAATTTCAAGGACACCCTTAATTGAGTTGAATCTCGAAATGGCCATTTATGCTAAGTCAATATGTTTTCCTTGGAATTTACATGATTTCTTTTTGAGTTTTACTTATCTTTTGGTCTAATCACGTATATGATATTTATAAACTGTAAAACACCCTTCATTATTGGAGTGAACAAATCATCATAAATTGAAAAATTAAATCAACTTCCCAAGTTTAGTTTGATTTGGGTTTAAAATTTTTAATTTAAAAAATATTTGATTCAATTTAATTTAAGAAAATTAAAATTTTTAGTTTAAAAATCAAAATGATACAAAAAAAAAGGTAAAAAAATCCAATCAATTGAAATGAATTCAATTTATGAATTTTTAAATCAAAACAATTTTTAATTTAATTTAATTTTACATATTAAAAAATTTTTGATTCGATTTAATCAATATGATCAAATGCTTACTCCTACTTCATTATACATATACACATACACCCTAAGATACTTTAGATATTTGCTTTCAAGGGTAGGATAATTAGATAATGTGTGGTAGGAATGAGCATTTGATTAAAGAAATAGTGTCTGGTAGGAGTGAACATTTGATTAAAGAAATAAATCAACATTTTTATAATTGATATAATTTGATTAATAATTTTTTTATTTGATAGGTTGACTAATTAATTCATTTAATTAATTAATCGAATACTCGTCCATAATGTTTGATTTTTAGGATAGAGAGTGACATTTTATGGTATTTTATGTTAATAATAGAGGGAAGTTCCTATGCATGTTAAGTAGGTGGCAAATGCCCTTGTAGATTTCACTAGTAACCTATTTGTCATGCTTTGTCATTTTTATCAAGTGTATTGGTTTTGTCTATACCATCGCAAATGTGAATTGCTAGCAATAGTAAGATGTTATTTGTATATCCCGATGCATGGACCAAACCTAAAGTATTGGTATTAAGAAGATACATGGTCAAGTTGTATATTATGAGTTCTCCCAATAACTTAAGATAAATGGAGTAGACATACGAGTTTTCAAGCATTGTATAATACGAGTGTGTTCTAGTTATTGTAAAGGGCTCTTCCTAGGGTGTGTTTGGTATTTTTAAAAAGGTAAAAGAAAAGCTTTTTTGAATGATTTTTAAAATTTTTTTCTAAAAATGACTTTCCAAATAGCAGTCGTTTATCTACCTTTTCCCAATGACACTTTCCAATGGCAATTTTTTTAGAAAACGAAAAATTTTCAAAATTGTGGTTTGAGTATGGCAGTCCCAAACGCCCCCCTTGGAGGACTAAGAGTAGCAGAACAACATACCTTGCGATTTCCCATTAAAAGGTCAAACAATGTTTGAAGAAGATTTCTCAGGCATGCTGCTGGCGCATATTAGTCAGGCTTGCTTCAATTAAATAATGCAAGTTCGAGGTTATAGATTCTTTTATGTCATTGATTAATGTGTCTTATGCTATCTGCAGTTACTATTCTCTGATGTTGGTGAACTGAGAAGTCAATCGGTTCACTATGGTAAAACCGGAAGATCAAAGGTACCCATCATATTTTGTGTTCAGTCTTTCTTTCCTTCATCAAGGGTTGCATGTGTGTATCCCTGTCTTAGATAAATTATACCTTTCAGGGAACAGCTGAGGTTGTCTTTGCCCGTCAAGTAGATGCTCTAGCTGCTATAGAGAAATACAACAATCTTCCACTTGATGGGAAGCCAATGATAATTGAACTTATAGGAGCCCGTTCATCCACTGCAACTTGCAGCCCTCAAAAACCAAAAGATGTCCTTAAAAGGTATAATGTTGTTTCCTTTCCTTTTATTCTTCTTCTCCTCTTCTTACTAGTATAGTAGTATTTCTTTCTATCCTCAACATGAATGTTTCAGATTATCCCACGTTAATGATCAAGAAAGCTTCATTGCTAGAGGTCACGAACGCATTGGTGTGTATAGCCGAGAATTTACCAATGCTTGTAGCCAAAGGAAGCGCCATGGCATGAAACCAACTGCACAAGAGCTTGATGCTGATATGGAGAGCTACCACTTCCAAGCCATCAACTTGAAGAAGCCCTCCTAAGTATTTTCGCTCCTTAACCACTTTCTTGTATGCATTTTCAACTTTTTGGTTAAACTACCAAGGGTGTAGAAAGATGAAAGTATCTGAAACAGAATGATGGTAGAACGAACAAATGTAGGGCATGACCTTTTCAAGAATAGTTTTACATTTGATCAGTAAGGTGTCGATAGAGGATTCATATGCAGTAGTAGAACCAACTTCATGGAGACAGTATTGCCTACAAGGCTTCGTAAGTAGAACCATCTAATTCTGCTGGACTAATACTTGCCTCTGCTTTCTGCTACCTGTAAAAGATGTGCATGTTTCTTGTGGAAAATCTCAATATTTTTCATGGAATGATAAGGACTCATTTCCTTAATCAGGAAACACTTGCCTTAGTATTATCGTCTTGGAAGAAATTATCTGTTTCAGTCAAAACATTATCATCCACAGAGCAAATAGAGGGATAATAGTGACATGTTTCTGTAACCTTGTCTTGAAATGGATAACGTTATTTTCATATTTATAAGGAAAAAAATAAAACAAAATATAATGTGAATATTGATGAAAATAAAAATTATTAGTTTTTATATTAAGTGGACCTCACGTACTTGTTATAAGGCATCATTATCTCATAACTTAAATAATCTATTAACACATCAATCTTCAAAATCTAAGCCGAAAAAAGGTTGCATTATCATTTGATTATCAAATAATACTTCAAGTGCATTGAATTGAACAGAAAGAGGGGTTACTCGGAGGTTGCATAATGTTTCGGGCCATGTGGCGCACCGACAAACATGGTGTTAACAGATCACAATATCAGTATGAACTTCAATTTCAAGGGGAATTATAGAAGGATATTTGATGGGAAAGATGCCCAGCAAAAGAAAAATGTAATCCACGGAATCTTAATTCAGTTAGTTATGATTATAGATCACCAAATCATTCATTATTATTACATGGGTTAATTCACGATTGTCAATAAATATAATGATAAAAACAATAATAAATTCGGTCATCCTATTGAATAGATAACGACTTGTCACAATTTGAGTGAATGGTTTTACGACCCACTTGGTGGTGTAGGCCAGTAGAAGAATTTATCAAAACAAACCACCCATGAGTTTTACAAGCTCATCAGCAGTAACAAGACATCAGAATAAACAAAATTACAAGTTTTCACCCAGCATGTACACTCTATGCAATCATTTGAAAAGGAATAAGGAGATGAATCTTACAAATCAGGATATCAGGACCAAAATTTTCTTAGCTAACATTAAAATGTTAAACAAGAATATCTCAACAAATTATAGAATTAACAAAAGCTACAGGAAACAGGAATGAAACGATATTACATATTTACAATGTCAAAAATAAGTAATGAAAGGATACTATAAGAACATATAAGCTGGACTCTGAAGATGTCTTAGGTTATAGGCATCTACACAATTCCTCTAAAAACCAGAATTGGAGCTTTGCGATCCTACAGACTCGACATGCAAATTTCTAGGTGTGTTCTAGTCATAATAGCTGATACACCTCCTGAATGAGGAAAAAAAAGAATAGAAGAACTCACAGGTTTTATTGTGTGAGGGTGGCTGTTTTAAAAAAGCAGCAGCACTAATGTCATTTTCCAGGATGGTTAAAAATTGACATGCCAAGAGGAATATGATTCTGTACAGACAAAAAAAAGAAAAATTTCTCTTGACGATCTCCCCAGAGATCTCTCTAGATTTAATGCACGGCAATTACTGCATCCACAAGAAACAGAAAAATACATTAGTAAGAAACAAAAAAGCTTATCTTGATTCTTAAATGGCATGAACTGTTAACCTATTTTCCAACTTTACAATCACTCCTTTCTTCCTCCCTTTCAATACCCTTCATCCTTAAATGAGAAAAGCTAATATCATCCACATTCCCCTTCCCTGCATTCATTTTATTCCTTTCTACAATAAGTTTGAAATTTTAGTTGCAAGACTTTTAGCACTTTCTCATTGCAACCAGACAGCCTCAAATTTTAGAACATATGACACACTGGAGATTGAAGTAGAGTACCTGAAGATATGTTGAACCCAGAATCTGCAAAGACAAACGGGAAATGAAGGATGGCCAAGCAATCAAATATGTTAACCCCAAACATTTCTCGAATATATTGTAGTCCAGCTCAAGTGAAACTTTTTTCCAGATTCAACACCTTCAGGATTCAGTCGTTTTGCTACTATAAATGATTATTTAATGATCAAATTAATCATTAAGGATGTAAATGGCACCCGCATCATCAATCTCATCACTTTCATAGTAGTCGAGGTAAAACAATTGAAGGGACTACTCATCTTGGACCAAATATGTACATAAACGAATTTCCCAGCTTGATTCAATTTCCGTTCTCAACTAATGGTACCAGTCACCTTTTTCTTTTATCTTTTGCGGAAGGAGATCTAGTAGCCCATGCTCTTCTTAAATAAATTGTTGCCTGGATGAAGTACTTTCTTGGATTACAATAAACTTCTATGTTTGCCTAGAAAAAAAATTATAACCCAGCTGGGGATCTTCAAAACTTCGTTAGATTAGATGTAGGCAGATGAAAGGACATAAATGCCAAGAGCCAAGCAAATCAACAAAATGGATCCAAGATGAGGACCAATACAATCCCACGAATCACTGATCTATAGCCCATCATTCGATAGCTGAATTATTCCACACATCTGAAGGTATGGATTTTCCAATAGCTTTTCATTGTTGCTCTGTGAAGGCAGAAGCACATCAGCCACGTAAGTGATATTAAAAATGGCATCCAGAAAATGTAACGGATACCAGAAAAAGTAGGTATGATCCTAATGAAGGCTATGATATAAATGGAGAAAACCCAATAATCCTGAAGTACCTAAGGATAGACTCCTATCAATGACAAGCTACCAGCAAGATCACTAAAGCATCATGCTATACAGGATTATGAGTTTTATATTTTTTGAGAAATAGCACATAATTTTTATTTAGTTGCAGAATTTCATTCATTCTTAAATATTTCCATATATTAAACTGAATTATAATTAGTTAAAAGGCATGTCTTACCACGATAGAATCTATTTCTATACATGGTAATGAGTTGGAGAAAAAAAGTCCAACAAACTTCTAAAACGACTAAATGAGCATCGATGAAAATGTTAAGATGGATGAACAAGCTTACAGTGACAGGAAAAAATTTCAATGAATGCATTACGGAAATAGGGGGGTAGCTATTATAAAGACAAGTTGATGCAAGGTGATTGCGATAATTGGTACATGTGAATCATAGCTCTGGTGATATCCTAGCCAGTAGGATTGACAATATTAAGGTAGATGGAGAGACAAAAAGGTATATGGAAAAAGTTGCTAAAGAAGACTTAATTTCAGAAGATGTAACTATAATCGTTTGAAGTGGAAAATGACAATTTATATAACTACCCACAATTAACTTGGGATGAAAGCTTAGTTATAGTTAATTATTATACTAGATTAGGATTTAAAAAGAATTCATGACTAACAAAAAGTAACATTATTGAGTTGCTTCAATTAAAATTAAGCGACAAATACATATGAAAGCCCTACATTCCAAGCAGACTGATTTATTGAACATGTTCGTGATAGATAAGCATGGGCTTAATTGCACCAAAGCACTTTTTCATACTTATTGTTTCTGTTTTTATCCTTTCATGTTAAACTAGAACAACTTCCATCATCTCATAGAACAGATTCCTACCTGCTGTGCTTTAAATACAAGATTCTGAAGCACGTGTTGGTACTCATCAGGCTTTTCTGTCATCATTCTCTGGAAAACCCAATTTAAATTGGTAAGCTAAGATTACAAAATCAAATAAATAAAGTAGATACTGGTCATCAAGGGAGGGGGAACTTCTTGCCTTCAAAAGAAAAGCTGAAGAGTAATAAGCCACCCGTGAATCTGAATCATCCAAAAGTTCTCTGCCAAATGCCAATAGACAAAAGCTTCCAATGTTAAAAATGATTTAACACAAAGGTACAAGCAACAGCATCTTAAGGAGTAAAGAATGAAAAATCACCTAAAAAATTGTTCACCACCAACTTCTTGAAAAGCAGAAGGATCTGCTGTGCATTTACCAATTAAAAGCAATAGAAGAGCAGCTCTGATATCTGATGCAGCACCAGGAAGGTTTCCTCGTCCTTTGCTTCCAACAGCAACTCCAAGTGCAATATTATCTGTAGCGGCCCCAGCAAGCTGAAGCAATGGCCAATAGAACAATGCAGCTGGGACACGTGCAACCAGTTGCATAGGAACAATAGCCTGCCCTTGAAGAAGCATTGCAGCCATTGATGCTGTCCCACACATTACAGAACCGTTAATATTGCAACTAGATCTACCATCAGTTTCATCTACAAGTTCGTTAAGGGCACTGTTCTCTTGCTGAGAGGCATGCTCAGAACCAATTATTTTGTTTCCATCTATCCCACCATAAGCTTTGCTCTGTTGGGCATTCTCGCCATATGGCATCACAGTTGACCGAATTACTTTCAGGCAGAGCTGAGAGAACAATATGTCGCACATCTGCTCAGAAAAACCACAGAGAATGTGAAGTTTAGCATAATATCAAAATATTTGAGATAATTTCAGTAAAACATGGGAGCATGTGAGGTCTTAAAATTAAATTAAACAAAAATGCATCTCACAAACAATAGTTTTCACAAAAAAAAACAAAACGCAACGAAAATCACTTCTGCAGAATTCAATCAAGACTGCATGAGTAGATATGATCTCACTAGAACATTGCTATTAGTATTTAAGAATGCTTAAAAACAAAAATGCACTATGCCATCAGAGTGTAGATGCTAGAACGCTTGTCAACTCCACTAAGTTTTAATCCCTTGTTGACATCTGTATGCTAGAAATTGAGGATAAAAACAAAATATTAGTGCAATTGACATCTATTCAGTAGTAACAGTTCTATAATATCTGAGTAAATTGCAGATTCATACCCTTGTATCCCATATTAAATAGCAATAATCTCAAAATTAATTAACAGATTTAAGAGTTATTGCATAAGATACCTTCAAAATATTGATGCGATCTGTTTCATTAGCCACCAAAGACAGAGCACTGCTCATGAAGTCTATCACTGCATTTGCTTTCTCAAGTCGGTTATCCACATGTTCCTGACCAACATTTCCACCATTTACATGTTGAACTTCATTTTCATCCAGCAAAAATCTGCATCGCATTAATAGCCTCTCAAGGACAAACAGGAAGCCCCATCTGATGAGGCAATGTTTGGATTTCAGAAGACCACACATAAGCCAAATGGACAAAGGGACATCAGAAGCAGCCGAAGCATCTTGAACACCAGCACAGGCAATTTGATGCTTCAAGCCTTTTATATTTGACCATATATTTGCATTCTTTCCATCACTAATTTCTTCCATAAGTAAATCTCCTAACCAGATATATCCATTCTGGCGATAAGCAATTCTTTCTGAATGAAGAAGAGAATGCAGAGTGACCCATGCAAGCTTTGCTTTTAAAACGACGTTGGTTCTTAGGCCTGCACTAGCAAAGCTGTCCAAGAACTTGTAAGATTTGGTTATCTGCATCAGATGAGTGAATTCTTTGTCCAAATGAGTAAAAGAACTGATTGTTTTGTCCAGTTTCTCTATTATATTCTCCAAGAGCTACAAAAGATAAAACTTCTTTTAGAATGTAGAAGTGGTAAAAAATTTTTGAATGAATTGACAAAAAAAGGTTCTAACAAAACAGAAGCATATGGCCAGGTGCAATGTGAATAGCAATTAATTACAATCAATAACCTATCAAAATGATGAGGAAAGCAAGTATTGAATTTTGACACAATGAAACAGGTAAAACTTCACATGAGTAACAAGCTGAGAGCATATGTGTGAGTGTGAATGCATGAGCTAAGCAGGCCCTGATTATGTTCCCAATTCAGTGTATGATGTGTCAAATTAACAAGAGCGACTATCCATATAAAACTAAGAAGCCAAAACTTAACTGTCAATGTGCAGTACAACATGACCGTCCAAAGAAAAAATTACTGTAGCTGAGTCCATAATTTATAATGCTTTAGCATGCAGCATTCTTCTTATATTACTCATAAATACAGCACTAATAATAAAAGTGACATGATTCAATGTAAGAATTTATGCAACATGCATATGTTAACCAATCACGCAGACGTAAAAATGAATCACTTGTACTGGCTGGATGATACATAACTTAGAACACAAATTAATATACTATAACAGAGACCATGGAATTGAATGGCCCTGATAGCTTTGACAAGGCTAGGTTCTTAAAGCCTATATTTTCGTGTTCCTGTTAAGAAACGAGCCTATAGAGCTTGCTTTCATCTGCAAACAGTATTTTCAATTAAATTTGAAATAAACCTTTAGTTGTCAGGCAAAAAAGTTCAACATCAATTGCATATATAAAATTCTAACAAGATTTGGTCTTCAAGGCCAAACCATAAATTTCAATCAAAAATTAAAAAGGGTGATGAAATTAATCTACAACTAACATGCTAGAGATGTTAATTCATCACCTCATTCACTTCTTGTAACAAATGAATCACCCAAGAATAGCAATGTGAACTAGAGATGTCTTAAAACTATCATTCATATTTGATTGATATTTAAATGAAGGAAAATAATAATGGCACAAATTGGCCATAAAAAATGTGACTTTGAAATTTCTAACCATTCAACCTAGCACTTTTACAAGGAAACATAAAGAAGAGTATGATGCATCAATGCACACATATGGCTTTTCGGGTTCTAATTTTGAAATCCTCAAAGGTTGCTATCCCTTCCTAGGGTGAAGGTCTCGTGCACATCCTTGAAATGACATATGCAATCTTACCCTTACCATATTTAGTCGCTCTTTGTTAGAATATCTAGACAAGGCAGCAGATATGGATCTTCTTAAAAGCTCTCCAATTCCTTCCACCCCAAGTCTAACAGAAATATAAAATGCTTCAGGAGCATTGGCAAGAGTAAGCAAGGCTGATAAAGGCTGAATCTCATCATCAGTATATTCAGAAGCTCCAGCAGCAAAGCATGATTCATTTATTTGATGGAACACGTAGTCAAGAAGAATCACAAATAGATTTCTCATGTCTTCTCTAGAAGCAGCAAGTGAATACTACATGAAACAACAAAAACTTGTTTGTTAAGATGTAGATAAACTCATCATAACCACCAAAAATTATCCCAAGTATGAGGATAAAAAATTCACATACCTCATGGAAAATAAAATCTATTCCTCCAACAAGGTCAACCTGATCAATGAGAAAGACTCGGGCACTTGGTACATCCATAGTAGGCCCATCAGACACTTGATAAAACATGTTTGTTAACATAGAGATAAGATTACTGTGAACTAATTCAGCCCAAGAATTCTTCCTGCTAATCTCAATAAGTGCCTTAATGACCTGAATATGGATGCAAGAAATGGATCAAACCTAACTCAAAGTAAAAGTTCAATTAAACACTACAACAGACAGTAAATCCAGCAATAGATGCATAGAGAAAGTTGTTCAAAGCAATAAAATCAGCCAATTCAATTGTTGACTACACTTACAATGCAAGTCTAAGTAAAGATGAAAATGGATAAAAGATGGCAAACATGGTGTTTTACACTTCCGGATCCTCACTATAGCTCCTACATATTCATTATGAAATTGCAAACAACAACAAAAGAATAGAAAATTTCCTGTCGGTTAGAACAGCAGTCCCAGTAACATTGAGTTGAGAAGTCAAATGAAATTCTATCTGCCTCCAAATCAAAGCTAGAAAGAGAACGATTGTCTAAGACAAACATAATAGACACAGCAGCACAAAAAAAGGGGGAAAATATAAATTGCATTCCTAAGACAGTAGCATGAAGAGGGGAAAAAGACACCAAGAGTATGCTAACTAACCCTTATGTCAAGGCCATCTATTCGGTTCCTCAGTATTTTGCCTCTGTCACAAACAAAATAAAATAAACAGCTCAAGGCTGATGCCCAGACACATTCTTCCTTCTCCTCTGTCTGGAAAAAAAAAAAAATATATATATATATATATATATATAAGTTGAAACAACATGTTCAGGCAGAAAAAGACAAGTAGCAAAGATGTAACATAGTGACATTTTATTCTGGTATTAACTACAGGTCTATCAATCAAGTGCTAAAAGCTATGGAGTGCTGAATATTAATCAAAATATGATAGAATCACTAAGTTTGAACATTTTAAATACTTGGTTTTCTTTTTCAATAGTTCAAGCAGTTTTGTTAAAGGACACCTGGTCAAGGAAATTGCAAGGTCTTTGCTAGCACAGTCTCAACCAACACTACTTGCACCAATCACTGCCTAGGCACCTAGGCAAGGTAGGGTGAGGCACCTCCCTTACCCTTCCTTTTTTTTTTTTTTTTGACAATTTCTTACAATTTCAATCTCTTTAACTGAGGCTGCGAATTGTTGCAATATTTACATCATCCTATTATACTTCAAACTCTCCTTATTTGGAAGAGAAATAGAAACAAAGGTGGCTGAAAATTCAGAATTTTTTAATAAATTTTGATGCTTTCTAATTAAAATGTGAAGTTAAAAGTTCTTCCGCATCCTATAAAAAGTTAGATTTCAATAATGATATTGTTAATTTTTAAAAAATTTTATGACGTATTCATATTTTGGGGAAAAAAAAAAGTGCCTCACCCCCCTCACGCACCTAGGGGAATGCCTAGTACCTCTGAGAATTTATAATTTTAGACCCTTATGTCTTAAACGTGCCTAGCCCTTTTGACAACATTGAATTGAGGATTACAATTCTTTCAATAGGTTAGAAAGTGTAAGCTCAAGGACGTGACAATTAATTGAAAGGTAATTTTGAGTCCAGGTAAGTAAACTAACCAAAAATGAGTTGCTAAGATGATGCTACCATGGACCATACCTGGACGAGAAATAGAAGTATTTCATATAAAATGTTCAAAATCCAAGATTCAATGCTATCAATTGCTGATGAAGTTCTCAACTTGTTCACAGAGTTTTCATCTTTATTCCCCTGTGTAGCAAGTTGCTCATCCATATCAGAAAATAGATCTTGAGGAAACTCTTCTTCAATTGTGGGAGTGTCATCTGCCACCATAGGTTCCAATAAATGCCCATGAACCCCAAGATTTAGAATCAAATCAAAAGCACGAACCCGGCAAGCTGCTTTGGGAGAACTAAGCATTTCCTGGAACAGTATTACAAAGAAACCATTAGAAGCTCTAGTTATTTGCATTTAAAAGCCAACATGTAATTGATACAGCACCTCAAGCATGGACAAAGTGAGGGGAGCCGCAGTCTCAGAGTCCAATACATACCTACAAAAATAATTTCATAGACCTTCCATGAGGAATACATGTAACATTAATAGAAGGGACAAATGTAACTGTTAAACAATTAAAGAAAAATGATTTGAACCCAAGTGCACCGAAACTTGAAAATCATGAGATTCTTTCATTTTATGTTAATAGTCTAGGAAGGATCCCACATTTAAATGCTTATGAGTTATGATCAATTACCATAACAAATTGTGGTTCTGAACATACCTTAACATTTGCATACCCAACCACTAAATTTGCTGAGAACCAAAACTTCTCCGGTTTCTTAAACATGTGATGACATCACTTCTAGTTAATTTATAGATTCTAAAAAATCAAAACTAATCCACTACAGATGCTTATTGAAAGAATTGTGTGTCACTTTTCTTTCTAATATTCCATGCGATGGTCTGACAGTTTACATTTCAAACAGCATGGGCCTCTAATAAATGATCAAGAAAAACCAATGAATAGGTGCATTATAATTAAGATAATTTTATGTATCACAAGTTGGAGATTATCCTTCAACGTATAGCACAGCAACCCACATGTGAAATCACAGCATCAGCTAACCATGAAATCATCTGAGCACATCTATGAGGAGAAATACAACTTGAGAAACGCACAATACCAGATCCAAGAGTAATTTATTGAATAGAGAGAACAATAAGAGCATGCAGCTCTCATCAAAACTTACATGTCAATGACAAGCTTTATAAGTACACTAACTGCCACATCCATTGATGGCTTTCCGCTGTTGTTAATTAATCTAGATGATACGGTGAAATTATTTGCACTAGGAGAATATGTCTCTGAGCTTACTGCAGCAATAACCTCGCATACCTCAGCAGGATTCAATCGTAAAGGTTGTTGTTCACTGATACACATATATTAACAATGAAAAGGATGAGAATGATAAAAGAAACTGAGAATGTATATTATCTCATACACCAGACGATTTTAAAATCAATATATGAATATAGATTAATCTAAATAAAGATGTCCATCATTCAAAGTAGTAATATAATCTGATCAACTGGTAGGTCAAATCCAATAGGCATGAATTCAGATCCAAAACAAAAAAAGGTGACATTATCAATAAATACATAAAAACACATCCCCAATATATTTCAGAATGGCTGTTCAAAAATATATATATATATTTCAGAATGATATAAGCATGCAATGACATGATGTGGATTGAAATGCACAAGAGCCATTCCCTAATCAGTTAACTATATTTCATGTGCATCCTATTCCATTGTCCCTGATACTACAAATTTGTCTGTCCATCAAAAAGAATAACAAATTAAACTGGGAACGATAGCAGTCTTAGAAAGAGATGCACAAATTAAAGCAATTCATGTAAGACAGAAATGCAGATAAATCAAGTCACTTGGGATACGTGCAAAACTGGCTCCATTGAATATAGAAAAGGACAATTTGTTCATAAAATGTTAGACTTTAAAATTGGATTCAGAAGAACAAGTGCCATTTAGATAGGACAACTGAAGAGATCTCCCATCTTTTACCTGTAGTGACGATACTGGAAAAGTGGCCGAGCACGTGGACGAAATGTGCTAGCAGGAGAACCCTCCCTGTAAAATTTGAATTAGAACAATTGGAAACAAGCTCAAAATTTCAAACAACAAACTATAATTTAAATGCATGGTATGAAATGTCAGAATCATCACAACTGGAAAAGGAAGGGAAACACGATTTTCCTTGTTCAAACTCTTCACTAGCTTCCTCCTCTGATCAATAACTAAATCATATGTTTCCAAAGTTAATTTTATGGATAGATAGATTTGTCAGAAGCTAAAATGACAGATTTGCTGATCATTCAATAATCTTCTTTCAACTAGGAAAAAATGAACAAATTTTGACTATTCCCATCCATTAAGGTTCTAAGCCTCAGAGTTAATGCATGATTGTTTTAAAAAAAAGGAAGATGATCAATCAACTGGACTACATATGATTTAATTCAGTCCCCTTAACAGGAGTGCGGTATGCTGAATTTGAATGTATCCAAACCTAAACTTGCTGCACCAATCCAAAAAAAATCTAAAAACTTCCAGCTCAAATAAATTCCAAGGCTTCATAGAAAAACCACCAAAGCTTGGGGCCAAAACTTAAAAGTGACATGAAAATCAATGAACATATTTTTACAGCCACTACTGCACGAAAATGCACTTGGTATCAGCACAAAAAATCAGACACTATTCACTGTTCCAAGAAGAAATGAATTTATGCACAAAAGTGGAAAGGTTAATAAGAACAAAATTTTCCAAGCATGATAAGGGAAAACTTTAGAAAGAAAAACATGCCAAATTTGGCGAGGTCCAGCTTTACTGCGTTTTGATGCTGTAATCGCTCTTAAATGAGGGTGAGCAGAGGCTGAATTTGCAATTGATGCAAACGATGATGGCTGCAACAATTCATCAAGATAAGGCATGTCGGCAGTTCCAAAATATTTCCAAGGTTGACCCTTCATTTTGGCTTCCACATCTCCTACAAGTAGAGCTGCAGCACCTAGTTCTAAGAAATTGTGCGTGCTCACATCTTGAAGATCCAAAACACTACCACTGCATTACAGAACATAGCATGCATTTAAGTTAATTCTTTATGCAACATAAAAAAAAATAACACAATAAAAAGCAACAAAAATTAAAGGAAAATGAACACGCTTGGCATATCTGAAATGCGATTACTTTTCAGCAGCAAAATGAGACAATGGATGTTCCCCAACCCAACGCCACTTCAATACATCAACAGCGAAATAATCCAGGTCCTCTCTTGCATCAAATTTTCCAACATTTGACAAGTTTGAAATTGGTAAGGTAGTAGCATCTTTATTATCTGCAGATTCTCCATTATTTGAAGAACTTAATTGGGAATTAAAGGATCTACTTAACAAAGATGACAATGACGGAAGTGACTGTCTTGATGCTGAAGAGGCTCCAGCAAATACAGCAGGTTGGAATGACCGCTTTGGAACATGTTTAGAAACTAGAGACCTCACATAAATTAATGACTTGACTAATGCCCCAGAGGTAAAACTGGACACAGGCAAGGAAAGTGAAGAATTTGAAGAACTTGATGCTGCAACATTTTGTCGATTCAAAGATCGTGACCATGGTGACAGTTGCCCATTTGGACTTGTATCACATTCAGCAATTATGTTAACACAAAACCGGTCAATCTGAAGTAATGTCTCCTCACTAGGTTTATATCTGCAGACAAAGAAAAATACATTCATAAAGTCTGGTGTGAAACTAGTAGAGGTGTTGTACAGATAGAAAAATGGGTGAAGAAGTTAGTTAGTCTCCCACACACTGCACAAAGTACCAACATCTAGTTAAAACCTACCAAGTTAGAAAGGCTTTTGAAGATTTGCACTTTCATCATGTTGACTCCAATGAGTTAAAAACAAATATCAAAGATGTAGCAAGTCCTTTTCAAATTTCCTTAAATTTAACATAAATGAAGTTAACAGTTTCCATAAAGTTAAACTAGCAGCCCTATAGACATTCATGCTCAGGGATTATTGCAACCATTAAGAGCATCCATCCTCAGTTCCCAGTTACACAATTAAATTGCATCCTTTAAAAGTTACATTTTATTATGACAGACCTGTAAGTACTTTTGACTTCTCAAGTTGACTTAATTGTTACACAGTACATAAACTTAAATATAACATGCCAGCAAGGCAAGCTCAATGTAGGAAGATCCAAACTTTCACCTCTTCTGAATGCACAAAGAACTACAAAATATGACTTTGTTCGAAGATACTCTTATTACTGCCAGAAAGAAGGCAGGCCAAATAAAATTGCACCAAAGTTATAATTTGAAGCAACCCATGTACTATGCATTTAATCAAAGCAGAAACATGGATGAAGGTATTACACTACAGTTAGCACATTGTTCTGAAGTATAGAAAACCAAAAAAAAAAACAAGTCTCAATTACATTATCAAATGAACATTGTATCTTCAGAATACATATGTAAACACAACAACAATACTTCTTTACAGTTTATATACATTTGAATTTCTGAGTGAAATCGAATAAAACAAGTTATATCACAAACAAATCTAAAGAAATACCAGCAAGCATAATGCTTTTTGTTCTCATGCCTAATTAGACAACCAAAAAACCTCTTGCAACATCCTGAAGCAAGAATGAAATGTGAGTTAATTGTATATACATGTCTGACAACAGCAACTATGATTCATAATACATGATAAAAATTGTACCGTCAAAACAACTTTAGCAAAAAGGCACTAAACGAACATGTGAGATTTGAAAAATGTGAACAAACAGAAACAAAAGCTGCTACTTTTCACAAAAAGCAGGAGAAATAAAATAAATGGAACTACAGACAAATCAATAACTACACCAACATCCATCTACTTGTGAGTTATATGATTGTGTATTTTACATGCAAAACGCATCCAGGGAACATAAAATCGTTTAAGGTGGCATACCTTAGAAGGAAGCGCTTCAAAAGTGCCACACACCGTGCCACAACAGCTGGGCTGGTGCAAAATAAAAATATATTAGCAGAATACTGAAATATATAGGATCATAATCTTAATAGTAAGAAGAAAACAGAACTCGTTCATACTTGGGGGTAAGCAACCCCAAGTTGAGGTGCAAGGTGTGCAAACAGTACTATTCATAGGCATATTTACGTGCATAGTCATGAATTGCAACAAATACTGAAAATTCTGAACAAGAAAAATTCCTAAGAACAGGAACTCGACAAATTGGTTTAAAGAGTTCTTAAGCTATTCTTTAAGTCCTCATTTGTGCAAGATTAAGTTGAAACTTTCCTTGAACCTAATCTACTATTGTTAGCTACTAGGGATGTGGAAGACTGGCATGCTAGACAGGCACAAGGTTGATCAAATTCAACTAATTATGTGGATGCTTTACTATCTTGAGACAACGTTTTAAATCGTAAGTCCTTTTCATACTCATTTTCTATTGTTTTTTATTTGTTCAATATTTACGGAGCAACATTAAGCCAGTTTAAAGCCATTGGTGCAGACAAGCAAAATTGGAAATTCAATTCTCCAATGGCCAGCTCCAACAGAAAAAAATGTTGTCAGATGATAGCTCAATAGTGTCTGAACCCAATCATATCATGCACAAGTATGCTATAGCGACAGAACAAAATACACAATGTTCAGAACGAAGAGAACCCAACTCACCTTTTCTTCCCACAAGATATTTATGAGTTCCAATTCTCGTATGCAATCTGATGCATATTACTAGACTAAAAAGTCCCTCTTATGATTCAAATGACCAAATCAAGTAGAAGATAAGAAAATAAACATGCCTCAAATACAATATTTGACCATGCAGAGTAACAAGAATTAAACATTTGCAGAAGGTGTTTCACATCCCGGAATGGAGACTATCATGTGAAAAAAAATTAAATTTACCTACGCTCCTTTTCAGCAATTGTGTGTTCTATAATTACAGAATATGCCAGGTCACTTGTTGCAGGAGAAGCCAGATAGTCCTGCAATCATTAAGTTGAATTTGTAACATTCAAAATTGAAACCCATGAATATGTGTAGTAAAGAAAACATCTAAACACGTTTAGTATGAAGAAAATGGGCAAATCCAGAAGAACAAACTCACAATTCTGATTCACCAAGGAACTAATCAAATAATATATTTTCACAAGCCCCTTCTATTATTCCATCAAACTTAATTTTCAACGAAATGACAACAAACATTTCCAACAAACGGGCCAATTTTATCAATGACACAAACCAGGTAAAAAAAAGTATATTCTAATTCAAACGACACAAAAAAGAAAGCTCTTTATACTAAGCCAACACTATAATCCCAGGAATTCCTATTCTATGGACTTCGATTTTAAAACTTTAAAGGCAAGCTAAGTAAACTAAGGAACAGATAAAGCTCTAATTGCTAAGGTTAAACACTAAATTTTATAACTACTTTAATAAATCACCACTTTTACAGCAATAAATCTCAGATTTTTATTTGCTGACACCTTAAAAAATACCAAATTCCCATGTTTACGCTAATTAAACAATTTTTTTTCACTGCAACTGAAATAAAAAAAAACAACAAATTTTAACAAACTCGGACATTCAATTTCAATTTATAAATTCAATAAAAAGAAATGAAAACACTCATGATCCAATCACAATCCGAATCACCAACCCGAAGAGTTCTGGAAGCTTCAGTAGCAGAGCTACTTCCATGATGCGAACTACCAGCAGCAGCAGTAACAGAAGAAGACGACAGACAATCAGCGATGGCACGACGAAGAGGCTCCGGCGGTTTCTTAAGAGACGAGGATCTTAACCTAGATACACTTCCAATACCTCCTCCGGCGACGCCAGCTAGCTGGTGGTGGTGTAGCTGTAACCTAGAACTCCGTGACGGACTGAAGCTAGCGGAAGACATCGAGAACAAAAAATCGTTTTTTGATGCAAGACCAAAACAAATAACTAAAAATTCCAAAAATTCAGATTCGTTTAGGGTTCCACATTGGGATTGAAATTGAGCAAAACAAAGAACAACGAGGCAAGTGAGAAAAGGGTAAAGAATGAATGAGTTAAAATTGAAGGTTTAGGAATTGGGTTAGTTTTAGGATTAAAATTAAGAAATAATAAGTAATTAGTTGTAAGTATGAGCGTAGATTTATGGGGTTTGTATTAGCTGGCAAACGCTAAAATCACGCTGGTGTTTGTTTTTTCTTTTTGAGTGCATGTCCAGGTCAAGCTCCGATTAGAAGATTGTGGAATTTGTATTTTGGGTTAAATCCATCAATTAAATTTATTATTTATGTAAATATATTTATACAAATTAACAAATAAATTTTCATTGTCCAAAGCCATAAGAATATTAATTAAGTTTTCAAAAATAAAGATTACAAAAAAGGTATTTTTGAAAATATAATTAATATATATATATATATATATATATATATATATATGTTAATTTTGCAAAGCTTACATATTTTCATGAACATGTATACCAAACTTATGATCTATTTTATCATAAAATTAATTTATACAACCTAAATGAATTTCTAAATAGATGATTTTTCATTGTTCTATTGATTTTCTATTATCATGTAATTTTTTAATTAAATATTTTCTATAAATATTTAACTGATAACTATTTATGGAGTTACTTTAGAGTTAATAATTATTTATTGAATAGACCTAATATTAAAAGTTTGTTTAATGTCCAGTAAATGTTTATTAAAAATAATATTATTAAAAATTTATCTAAAGGTAAATAAATATTTATTTTAGTATCATATTTTCAAATTTTTAATTAATATTGATCCATGAATTTATTACCACACAGCACATAATTCATATCAATTGTAGCATATATTTCACATTAAGTGCAGGGTACAAAAAAAAAAACTTTCAAAAACATATAAGAAAGGATGAGTGATGAATTTCATTATAATTTTGAATCATAAAATTCACTTTCTAAATTTTTTTTTATTTTCCTTGATTTTGCAAACATCACCATTGTTTTATCTTGGAAGGATTTGGTACTATACACAAATATCCTTTAAAGATAGTACTATCCACACGATTCGGGTTATTGTTTAATTGTTCAACTTATTGTTCGAGATATTGTTCATTTTTTGTCCTACACTACTTACGTAAGTATTTTAAACTAGTTTAGGTGCTGTCCATGTCAAATTAGCTAAATGATTTGAGAATATGGTTTGTGTTAATTACATTATAAGAAATTAGATATGTCTTGCTCTATTTGGTTCGTGTGTCATATTATCAATTCATTACTTGAGCAAACAAAGATCATGACCTATCATATTCTCATTGTTTGTCCGTTTTTTAAGGAAGATATATGTTGATGATGTTTGTTTTAAAATATATATAAATGAGATATTGAAAACTATTTTATTAATGTTATGTTGAGTTATTAATCATTATATGTATGATTTAATGTATTTAATATTTTTGATGTTTATTTTACATAGCTTAATGGTCGAATATCAAAATCGCAAATGTTTTTATTTATTAATTTTTATTATTTTGATATATTTGACTATCCTCATGCACAAACTTATAATCTTGATAAAAAAATAAAATAAAAAAGTGTATCTTAAAACAATGTTTAAGAAACAATTAAAAAGGATGGTCATAGATTATATATTTGATCACAAGATAACACTTTACAAGCATTTTATTATTTATATGGACTATATTGAGATCATATTAAATTGTAAGTATATACATTGCATCTATTATTATTATTATTATTATTATCATCATCAGAATCTCATGTTTTTGTTACAAAGATGTCCTCCATGCTATTGTTATTGAGTCAAAAATTCTAAGAGTTTATTTTATTTAATATGATGAGAAATAAAGCAATTTAATTAAAAAAATATTTAAAAATAGTAATTTTGTGTACTGATATCATAAAACCATATCACACAAAATTTTTATATTCATTCTAATAAAAATGATTCAATTCAAGATAAAAAAAAAACATCTTTGAAAATAATATGAAAGCCATAAAAACTTCATTTGAAAATTTTAATTAAAATTATTATAAATGAAGCAAATATGAAATGAATATACAAAAGACATAGCCTAATTTGAAAGATTATTATCAATATTTTAACCAAAATATAAAAATACAAAATCATAATTTTATTTACTACTTAAGCTATGATGTAATATATCTATTAAAAATATAAAGACAAATGAGCATTATTGTAGTAAGCTATACTGAAATTGCAATTCAATTTTGGTAATATGCATTTTTTATTTTCAAGAAAAACCTTTTACCGAATGTGCAAATTCCCATTTTTTCCCTTTACTTTGATGTGAATGCCATCTTCTTTTACAGAAACTGACAACACCACCCCCATTATGATAAATGGGCAGCCAAAAGGGCATTATTCTATTCCTTTTGCACATGCAAAACCCAAGTCCGTTAATTTACCAAGATCTAATTCCATATGCAGTCCCTCTCTTCTTTCTGCCGTCTATGACTTCTTGCAATGAAGACGATGTCGGTAAAAAAAAAAACTTCATAACATGCCCTAGATCTGATTCCACATGCAATCCGTCTCTTTTACTGTTCTTCTTTCTATCACTCATCCATTTCTTGCAATGAAAACTCTATGTTATTTTTCTGAACAATTTCTCGACTTCTTCTCTGAGTTGTGAAGTTTAACAAAGTAAAGCTTTTGCGATTGGGAGCTGATTGTAATTTTGAACAAAACAAACTTAACATCATTTTGGATTTTAATAATAGAGCAAACTCGCCCAAGTGTATAAGCGTTGTTGCCTCTCAAAATCCACAAAATAATATATATATATAACTGACATAGTTTGAGCCTTTCTAATGAAACCCTTCTCAAATCCCGCCAAACCACTTGAAGTATACGTCGTTTAATTAACGTCGAATTGATTAGGAGGTGGTGGGTGCGTTGAAGAGGAGGTAGCGGTGGAGGTTATAATGCCAGCGGCTGCGGCGATAGGGAGAAAATGATGTAAAGTAAGGTAAACGAATAAAAGATATAGAAAAAATATGATAAAAAGAAAATTAAAAGGTTTTTTTTTTCTGTGAAAAAATTAGAAAAGGTTGACCGGCTGACTTTATTATTTTACTTTCATGTTCAAACTTCCATTAGTTTTTCAATCAAGTCCTTTAACTTTTATTAATTGTATTTTATACCGTCAATTAGCTTTACATGATCCTCATTACTTCTAAAATTTTACTTTTAAGTCATCCAATTATCATATATTTATTTTATTAAATTCTTCAATTTTTTATTATATTTTAGCTCAAAAAAATTTTAATAATATTATAACTCAATAAAATACAATAAAAAATAAAATAATTTGAGAATTTAAAAATGCATTTCTTTTTTTTTTTTTCCCTATAAAAGTTGTTGGCCACGACGAAGGATGGTGTAAAACAAAGAAATGTGCAGTCTTGAGCGGAGAGGCAATACCTACGTCCTGACCCTGACCGGTTCAGGCCAGCACCGGCTGAACCCTGATCTGATCGACTCGATCCGGTCGGCTTTAACCCAAATCCGAGCCCAGCCAACTTCTCCTTCTTCGGTTCTCATCACCACAGCTCAAGGTAACTACTTCTCTAATGGTTTTGACCTTGAATGGGCAAAATCATCTCTCCAGCGTCGTAAACTTATGAGTGAAAAACTTCAATTACTGATATCAGAATTGATTTCTCTTCCCATGCCCACCATAGCCGCCATCACCGGCCATGCTTCGGCTGCTGGAATGGTCTTAGCTTTGAGTCATGATTACTTGATCATGAGAAAAGAAAGAGGGTTTCTTTACATGAGTGAGATGGATATTGAACTTGTGATTCCTGATTTTTTCATTAAGTTGCTTAAATGCAAGATTGGGGATGCTAAAGTCAGGCATGAGGTTGTTATGACAGCGGCGAAACTGACAGCGGAGATGGCGGTCGCTAGAGGGATTGTCCACTCCGCCCATAGTGGCCCGGAGGCGACGGTTGAAGCGGCGGTTAAGCTGGCGGAGGAGCTGGTGAAGAGAAAGTGGAACGGTGACGTTTATGGGAAGAACAGGATGGTGCTGTTGAGGGAAGTTCTGGATGAAATCGGGTCGGGTATCGATGCGGAGCGGGAGATGAAGACGGGGTCAAAACTATGAATATAGTTATATAAGTTAAGTTATCGCATTAAATTAATAAATATATTATAAATTAGATGAAAAAAGTATTTAAAATATTTTTATATTTAATTTATAATATATTTATTGCATGAATTTTAATGATTTATATAAATATAAATTAAGCATAAATAAATATTTTTGTGGAGGTGATTGTGAAGGAGTAGTCTTGTCTTACAAGTAAACTAGTGGTCAAATGCCATTGTAGTAACTTGAAACTTGCATAGTCCAACTTGTAACGCTCTATGATTCAAAAACTATGATGTCTCCATTTTATTTTAGTCTTATTTTCTTTAATTCTTTAATATTTTCAAATCGATTCAAAATTTTTATATATTTATAAAAAATTTATACATAATTATTAGTTTCAAATGGAATTATATCAAAGTGAGTCAAAGTTTCATGATGATTATTATGAAATTATGATCATCAAAATTTAAAATAGTTTATTGATAATTATAATTATAAGATGGTTAGTTTTTCTTCAATTTTTAGATTTTAGTTATTTGTGGTTTGTTACTTATGCAATGATTTAAAGTTTTGGATTAGGACAATAAATACAATAATATATTGTATAGAGAACATTTCAATATTATTTTTTTTAATATTTCCTTCTTATTAATATTAGTTAATAATCCCAGTGATTAGATCTATATACTTATTATGAAAAGAAATGAAATATTTTAATGATTTTTCATCGAATGAATATTCATCTATTTTAGTTAAATGTAAATATTTATGGAAAAACGACACTTCAAATTGATCTTATCCAAATATGGAATTAGGATATAAATGTAGGTTAAGTCAATCAATGTATAATATTTTTTAACTAAAATAATTACTATTACTATTAGATGATTAGATTTCAATATTAGACTATTAAACTATTATTATTTACGATTAAAATAAAATAAAATTAATTTTTTAAAAATTAAAAATAATAATTTATTTTTAAAAAATTAAAATAAAATAGTAATTTAGTTTTTTAAAAATTAAAAATAGTAATTTATAAATATTTATAGATCAAACAACTATAAATAAGATTTTATGTGCATTTCGTTCATTACTGTAACTATTTTTCAATAATAAAAGTAATATATTTTCTTTAATTTTTTTTAATTTTTAAGTCTGGTATATCTGATAGTAGATGAATCAAATTTAGAATAATTTTAAAATCCTTTTATTATTTGTGAATCGTTCTTTCTTTTTAAAAGTTAAAAAACATAAAATTTTCACATAGTTAAAATTAAGGGTGAACATTCGATTAATTGTTTTAACAATCAATCAAAATTTATATAATTTCAATAACCATTTCACAGATCAAAAAAATAATATTTTAACTAATTAATAAACTTTAACCAAACTGAACTGATCAAAATATTATAATAAAAATTATATATAGAATATAATAAATAATAATAAATTTATGTAACTGTATATAATGATAAACTTACGTAAATTTCGTGAATGCTCGAGAAAAAGGGGAACATATTTTATTTTTTAACATATTTTATTTTTTTAAGAAAAGGAAAATCTTATCTAGCAAATTGTTCTACAGTTTAGTTTCAATTAGAGATTCCGCTTATCAAAATAACATTTAACTGAATTGGACCAATTATTCAAAATTTTGAATATCTTTAATTGAAAACCAATTGAATAAAATATTGATCAATCAAATAGAAGATTCAATCAATTAACCAAAAATATCAGTTAGTTAATCATTTTATACTCATCCCTAATTGAAATACTTTAATTTATAACACACTCAATATTCAACTAAATATCTTTAAATAAAAAGATTAACATCACAACCTATTAAGATAAAAAAAAAAAAAAACTATATGACTCAACATAAAATTGAATTATATATTTATTTAATCTAAAGTGGAAACTGAAAATTAAATGATAAAAACATTCCATGAATTTTGTCTTAAAGTGCATGAACAGTTGGTAGCATTTTTATTGCAAAGTTGCTGAATATTCACATCAACATCAAAACCCATGCAAGCTCTTTAAACCCATAATTTAAAGAGGTTGGATAATCACGTAGTCAGAGACTTTGCTCTCTCTTCTCTCAAGTTTCTTTCTTTTGGGGCCTTCTTTCTTTCTAACTTGAATCAATTTCTACCTTCTTCAATTTCCAAATGTGAAATGCTTTTTTTGTTTTTTTTACAAATTTTTTTTTTAAAAAAAATCTCTATCAAACTCTTTAATCTTTTAATTTAATCATGTTTATCTTCTTGTTAATTTAGCTTTATGGTTGTTAATAGCTTCTCAAGTTGAAATTTTATTTTTAAAATGCTGTTAATACAATTTTCTTTATGTCTTCATTAATTAATTATTTTGATCTAATATGGTAAAAAACAAGTATCATTTATTTGATTTGAAGTATGGTAATTATTAACAATCATATTTACATGTATACTTTTATATTTAGCACTTTAATTCCTTAGGCGTGTGCTTGGATCTCATATCCATGCTCTAGCATCTTGATACGCCTTGCGCTTTTAAAAACTACATGGTAACAAAGATCTCGGAATTCTCCCACCGCGTCCGGATCTAAAGTATGAAAGAACTTCGCCGCATTTCTGACTTGCTTAACAATTTAAACTTGAATAAAATGCTCTTTGATAGAAAAATCAAGAAAATGACTTGTTTCACAAGGTACATAATCCATCAACTACACCACCAAGCGAATCACACAAAACGAGGGAGGAGTTTGGGTCATACTTCTTTTATTTCTACATGATATAATTTAGCTAGAGAAGAAGCCTAAGATCACCAACCTAAATATGACCAAATTGATAAAATAGGAAGCACAAAACATATATGCCGCCAACAAATACTGCAATCCAAACTAAAGGGGAAACAATACCATATGATATCCTTACGGAATGGGGCGAGTCAGTGATGAAGGAACAGCGTGGGTCGAACATCCTCGTGTCTTCAAGTAAATCTCTCTTTCAAGTTGATAAAGCATCATTCAGCCAATAAGTGATCGAACACATACACGTACTTCATGTTCTTCTGGCTCTACGCGATGTTTGGGAACAATAATTTCGAGCATCATTCCTGTCTCATCTCGATATGCTTCCAGTTTTGCATCTTCTGGAATGAAGTTTGGAAGGGGAATTTCCCTAATAAATTCCCCTGGTGGACAGTGCTCTGGTGCTGGATCTGTCAGCTTAAAGGTCCTGTCGTGTCTCTTAAGATATGGTAAGCAGGCTGTACTTGTACAAGAGATCTTCACAATTCCGTGTAAACTGGTGTTTCTCCAAGTGACTTTCACCCGTTGAAGATCTGCAAACGGCAAGCTGATGATGATTAAGTACGAGTCATCATCTTCATATATAGTTTTTGCTGCTGTAACAGGTCCGTATACATTTTTCATAACCCCGCTGAACTCGTTCGCCCATGTTGGTTCAACCAGATGAATATTCATATCCACCCTGTCCGCCGGTGAATTGTTAGCCAAACATTCACCGTTATTTCTGTGTGGTGAATAATCTTTCTTCCGCTTGTGGCAGACGGGAGAAAGGTCCAGGATATCACCATTGCTATGGTCTGGTGACTCAGTAGAGAGATTCAAACTGGTACCGTTAAGTAATTTTCTAGGATGGGAATTTCCATTACTCTTTAAAGTATGAAGAGGGCGATCAAGCTCGAACTCTGTGCTTATAAGGTTCCTCCAAGAACTAAAATCACTTGCTTCGACAGGAACTGAAAGCTTTATGTCTCGGCCTGTAAGTTCCATCCACCTCCTCCTCTCTTCTTCATCAAGATTCATAAGATAGGGAGATCTAACGATTTCTAGGCCATGAACGCATTGAGGATTTGACAGACCCCTATAGTGCTTCCTTTGCATCCTATGAGACCGAACAAATCCCTTGTCAACACTGTAAGGAAAAGGGCGCTCACCCGGGCGGGAATGCCCATTCATGTAACTCCTCAGCTGCATCTTACCCAAGGCATTTTCAGGTTTCTCCTTGAAAACCCACATGTACATATTCTCCATATCGTGCTGAACCAAAAAAGCATCAAGCTGCAAATCTGATTTCTCATATCCAGACACGCCATTGCTGTCCCGTATTATCTTAGACTTTGATTTCTCATTCAAAACAGGCTTGAAATAGAAGCTAAAGAAAAACCAGGCACCCCAAATACTATCAAGCCGTTTCGTGCATTTCTTAGCAACTTTGGGGACATTAACAACAGTCTCAATCTCATAAGTCTGAGGTCCAAGACTAACGTCTAATATATCACATGGATCATTCCAAGCCAAGGAAGGAGGCGAGCTCGGCTCAGACAACAATGGCAGATTAATATCTGGGGGGCGTGAAAGGATAACCATTTGATTCATCTCTCTCTCTGATTCTTCATGCGTAAGACAACTTGAATCCATCGATAAAAGTGTAGACGGATGGTAATTCTCCATTGTCATCTTTCTCTTTTGTTTTACTTCTACGACGAGACTTGCAATCCCGCTAGAGCTATTACAAACTCATCAACCAATAGAAACTCACCCAAAAAACCAGCAAGCCTCTCAATTAGTCAACAAAACCAAACAAACAACTCATAACTCCCTGCATCTTTTAAAGGTTCAGAATTCTCCACATCAATAACTCACAAAAACTCATTTACAAATCCGAAGAACAGCCAGTAAAGGAATCAATTCCCATTCGTGAATCGCCAACCTGCGGAAAATAAATATTACAAACAACAGAAAAAAAAACATAGTCATAAACCGCACGCTTAAACAAGAATTAGTTAACTAGTTACATAAAGCAAGAGCTTCTAATCATGATAAAGAAGCCAAAGTTTCCAACTTTATTGGATTCCCATATGATTAAAAACCCTCAACAGATTAAAATCTCAAAGAAATTACTTTCTTTCACTTTCTCACTAACCAAACATAAATTTTAAAAAAATACCAATTCAATTTATAGCAATCCCTAGAATCTGAAAATTCTATGAAAACAATAGTAGATAACAGGAAAAGTAAAAGATTCAGAACGATCAAATCATAAACCTAAAAGAAGAAAAAAAATTAAATTAATACAATTGGAAAAGATTCGAATAATACATAAAATCAAAAACTAGAAATTACCAATTAGACGAAGACTTTGCGAAATAGGATCCCCATCTTCTAGAGACACAAAGAGAGCGAGAAAGCACAGAGGTGCAAGTTGACGGAGTTAAATAGGATGAGGAGGAGGAAGGAGAAACTTAGCCATCAAGTAACGGAGGCTGCGTCGGTGGCGGTAAACGGCCCGTTAAAATGACAGAGGAGTTATCATTTTCAATAAAAAGAAAATTATTGATGTATTTTATCAAGTAAACTAAATATTACTTTAATAATTAGGATATTTTAAATTTTTAATTATTTTAAACTATTTTACTAATATAATATATATATATATATATATTAATTTAAATAAATTAAAATAACTCTAATTTATACTAATAATCTATATATGTATAGAAAAAGTAAATGAGATAATAACTAATAAATCATTATATTTGAATATTTATTTAAAATATTTTTTTTGTTTGTAGATTCGATTTACTAAAAACTAAAATCTATTATTATTTTTATCATCCATATTTATTACATCATTAAATATCGAAAATCTTAAATATCACAAAAAAATTCCACATAATGATATTTATAAAATATATTACTAATTATATAAATAAAATTAATTAAGATCATCATATCATATAAATAGGATAAACATGTATGCAAGAAAATATTAAATTTTTATAGAATTTTAATATTAGTACATTATAAAGATTTAAATTTAAAAATATATTAATTAAACCAATAAAAACTTATGTTTTTTATTAATTAAATCAATAAAATCTCATGTTATATGTTTCGAATATTTGGTAGTACAAAATTTATTGTTTTGATGGTGAATGAATTAAAAAATATTGAGGAAAAATAATAATAATAATAATAAAAGAAGTGGTGGAGAACAGGTGAAAAGAGTTGATTGGCATGAGAATGTTTCATGCCCGTCAGGTTTCATTGTCATGCCCGAAGCTTCCCAGATACCACCTCCCTCGGTCCCTTCCCTCTGCTCACCATCGAGCTAAAATTTTAACGCGCTTCGAACGCAGGATTGAATCCTATAATTTTAATTAATTTGTATTTTTGTTAAAAATAAAAATTTTCTTATATTTTAAAGTTAATTAAATTAATTAATATTACTTTATTATTAATTAATCATATGAGTTATGTTATTATTAATATAATACTAATATTGAAAGAAAGATAAAACTGAGATTGAACAAAGTTTTTGATTATCAACTTTGAGAAATAATGACCAAAAATAATATAAATAGCAATAATGAAGAATGTCATAACTTACAAGTGCTAGTTGTACAATATAAACCTCTTATTTGACTCTTTAGTTTTAGGAGAATACGTGAAGTTCATTACTAAGGCCATAATCTCATAAGCTGTAAAAGTTGTTATAGATGAAGTCTTTGAAAATACATCCCAAGCAATGACAATTATCATAAAGGATGTCCTTCGAACATCAGCTAAATCAAAGGCCTCAACAAAAGTGCCTGGCTAGTAAGAAGAAATCCAAATTTCACCCAAAGGATATGTACAAACATCAGGCTTGGGGTAGCCATAAGGGAAGATCATTTCCCTTATCATTGTGTATGTCAATGAACCTAAATGTTATTAAAGAGATTGGAAAAATTAAGTTGTCCTTTAATAAAATCATTTGTAACAAGAATGAAATTAAGAAGAAAAATATTATAAATATCATCATTGTTTGACTTATTGTATTAATTTTTGCTTGAAATTTTAAAAATATTTTTCAAGATAAAATCAGTAAGGAAAAGCTAAAATTCCAAGAAAGAGAAAGGAGCGTGTTAGAAAGGAGAAATTTTGACAAGAAGAAAGGGTTGTATCCAAAATTGGAACATAAAAGATTACATAAGGTGACTAATAAATTAGTTGAAAATAGAATATAACATCTCTTGAATACCAATTAAAAGAACTTAAATTAGAACTGATGAAAAAAAAGATTCAATTATGTATAAATATAAAAATCATGAGAAAGTAAAATTTATATTTTAATAGAATCATCCTTAATTTGTTGTAATTTTTACAAGTGAATGGTAGTAGTTTTTTAAATACAATAAAAAAGGAGACAACAAATGAAGAACTTGATTGAGAAATATAAGGCTATAGGGATTAACAAAGAGGAAAAGAGCTTAGGTGGGAAAATCAAAATGGAAGTGAAAAAAGAGCTTAGGGAAAAAAAAATTAAGAGGAAATAAAAAATCTAACACAAAGTTTAAGAAAAAATAAAAAATATTTCATAATCTAATAGAAGCAGTGAAGAGATTAATGACAGGTTTATAGTTGATAATATTGTCATTTTATTTAATTATATGTTCATTTTTATTTTATGACCTTGTTTATTTTGAAAAAGAGAAATAAAAAAAAATAGAAGAAGAAGAAGCAAAAGATATTATTTATATATATTTATTTCATCACTAGATTATAAGTTTAGGAGCAAAAATATCTTGTAAACATTTTTAAAAAATTTATAATTTTACAATTTTTTTTAAAAAAATGATATTTTAAATATTTTTTTATTTTTAACAAAATTTGAAAAATCTTTTAATTTTTTTTGTTATTTTCTGGAAAAAATGGATTAGGAGTTTTCCAAAATTTTAGGGTTGTTTGGCATGAGAGTTTTATACTTCAATTAGTCCTTCAATTATTATTTATATCATATTTAAAAAACTTCTTTAATATAATATTTTTAAATAAGCATGATATATTTATTTAAATTGGAATCATGTTATATATTATATGATCATATTACAATTTATCTAACATTTATTCAATAATGTATTTAATTTTTAATAATGATTTATATAATATGAAATTTAATTAAATAAATTTTATGAAGAATAGATAACTCAATCACCATGAATTATAAATTTTATGATAAAAATAAAAGATGAAAGACTACTAAAGCATGGAAATTTGGGAATCTTTAGCTTTAATTTTGTTCTAATATATATATATATATATATATATATATGTATGTATGTATGTATTGTATGTATTGTATGTATGTATACATAACATAAATTCTCAAAAATTAATTTGTTTATTATATGATTTAATACTTATAAAAGCTAAAATATTTTACACATATATTATATATTAATATAAATAATTCAAGTTATTATTAATATTAATTTATATTAAAACGAAATCATGGTTTCTTAGATAATTTTATGTTAATCGATATATAAAGTTTTATATTTATAACTAATTATTTGATTAATATGCCCAATGGTTTTGAACATGAGACATTCTTTAATATTTGAAACAACATTACACAGGATGAATTTCATTTCTTCATATAATAAATGAAGAGCAATTTTTTAAAAATGGAAAAAATGTCACACATTTTAAAAAATTATAAAAATAATAAATTTTTATATTTATGAATAACGTTAATATAGATTATAAATAAATCTGCTTCAAATTTATTATAAGTTTACTATAAAATATAATTATCATCTAATAAATAAATTACTTCCATCCTAATATAAATATTATTCTTTTTCATATATAAATTAAGTGAATTAATATATAATATAGTAAATTAGATGATTTTCATTTTTTTTAATAAATTTTAAATTTTTTTTGTCTTATTTGTACGATATTAATTGAATTAAAAGAAAAGTATAGGAAGATATAAACAAAATTTAAATAAAAATTTGGTTAAAAACTGTCTCTAGAATGAGAATTTACAAACACAACAATCATAATGAACAAGACATGGGACAAAAGCATAGTCATCTTGTTGTAAAACACAACGTAATTCCCTTACAAAACTCTATTAAAAAGCCTTAATGATTATAAAACTTGTATATGTAGACAATGATATCTTAGCATTCATCACCCCCATCAGTAATGTCTTGGTTTAATATATGCTTTTTGTTTCACCGAAAGAAATGAGACATTTGATTACCTTCACCCTCATGTCAACCAATGTTTTTGGTGACGATGATAATTTTGGCAACAAAGTCACCGTACTCCTTGTCGGAATCGGATCCGCAGCTTTAGTTGTCACCATCTATCATTGCCTCGCGATGGGATGGTGCAACCGTCGTCATCAACACACGACAACAACCGACACTCAACAATCGAATAATTCTCAAGAAATGATGAATAGTTTTGAGAATTCAGCCGCTCAACTCATTCCAGCATTTAAATACCAAAAAGGAATGACAATGATGGGTGGCGGCGGCGGTGGCAGCGATGGTTGTGCGATATGCTTGAGTGAATTTGAAGAAGGTGAAGAGCTACGTACTTTGCCGGAGTGCATGCATTCGTATCACTTGGCATGCATCGATATGTGGCTACAATCGCACCCAAATTGCCCAGTTTGTCGAGCTGATGCATTGACACCATCAGGGCCGTCAACCATGGAAGCAGGTTCATTAGAATCCAACACTTATCAAGATTTAAGCATGTTGCAGAACGTTATCGTACACTCTAGAAGAAGCATGTGAGGGTGAAACTAATTGATTTTTCATTCGAGAAAGTAAATTATTTTTTCGAATTAAATTTATATTTTTATATATAAATTAAATTAAAATATGTAATAAGAATAAGAATTAAATCTTAAATAAATAAAATTTAAAGTGATATAAATGTGTTTAGTAGGTTTCAACTATATATTTGAGATTATATGCTATACATTGATATATAACTCATTTTTTTAGTTGAAATTGAATCATACATGAACATTGCATGTATTTGTGTTTTAATCACAGAAACTTCCTTTCAACTTATATAATTTTTTTGTTAAGTTTGTTATATATATAAATTAATCAAAAGCTTTGTCCATGAGTAAAAAGGTATGGATAACACGCACCGCTAGAAGGAGGGCTTGAACCTCCGACCTTGTGGTTAACAGCCACACGCTCTAACCAACTGAGCTATTCCAGCTTGTTTTTTCATGACAGCGACAAAGATATTAGGAAAATAAAATTAATTGTTTTCTAGGACTTTAAGCCTTGAAATATATAGTCTGATATTAAGTTTAATTTTATAAATTTATAAAATTCGTTTTAAATTAGTTTATTTAGTCTAAAGTTAATTATAATGCATCATATGTTTGAAATTAAATTTTCATATTACGAAAGTAATTTATAAATTTAAAATAAATATTTTTTTATAAATGAACATTTCGTCTAAAAAGAATTAACATTATAGAAGTGATAAATTCCATATAATTCTAAAAAAATATATAAACATGACATGGACTTATAATTTCACTCTTTCTTTAATTTTTTAATTGATTCAAATATTTACTTTCTATCGTTTATATATTATTTAAACCTAAATAATAAATGTATTAACACATAATTTTAAAATAATAATAATAATAATAATAATAATATTGTATAATAGTAAAAAAAAATAAATATATGCATGCATGCATAAATGTTTTAATATAAATTTTCCCAAAATAATCTTTACAATTATCAATAAAAAATTTTGATGCATCTGTTTAAAACTATAATATAATTAATATATTTATAAATTACTTTTCATGTGCATGTTAGTAATTAAATATATACATAAATATTATTCATTATATTTTATCAAATATTCAATAATAATCACAATTTCAATTAATAACTTTCAGCCATCAATTATAAATAATAACTTGATGAAATAGACCATTAAACATTATTCGAATTCATTTTTAAGATATTTATATTATTTATAATTGAATTATCATAAATGATTTTCATATAAAACTTTATAAAATTTATTAAAACTAAACATATTCATTTAAAATTTATAAATAAATGGTAAAAATTTTAAAATTTATTTTAAAAAAATATTCATTATCTAAAATCTGAACTCTTGCTTATAAATTTATTGCTTAAATTTTTATTTTTATTTATTCTTATACTTTTAATCATGATGATTATACAATTTAACCAGAAAATTTTTTTTTTTTGAAATAATTCTGATAAAATAAAAATATTAAATTTTGATTTTTATAAAAATTACAAAAATATTTTGTAAAAGTGATAGAATTTAACAAGGTTTTATATTTATATACATTTAATTTAATTTAATTTTGAAACAAAAATATGTTATTTTTCAAGAAAAATCATTATTTTTTATAAATATCTTTATCTCTTATATATATATATATATTAAAATTTTCTTTTTAAAACAATAAATTTTTGTAAAATATTATATTTATTCTAATTTGTATGATGACATTTAAAGTTTTAGATTCTAATTTATCAAGCAAATAATGAATTTCATTTTTTTCAAATTAAAAATATATTTATTAATCATAAAATTAAGCTAAAAGTTTGTCTAAAAAATTACAGAAAAAATAAAATATAAACATGACATATCATTGCAATTAAAAAGGACTTTTATTGACAAAAAAAAAGTATGAAAAAACAAATCTAGTGACCATTTCTTTTTTATTAGAAGTGTGTTTTATTATAGTTTTATTTATGTTATATATATTTGTCAATCATATTATATATTAATTTTATTCAGAATTGATTTATATTCTTATATATTAATAAAATAAGAATTAATTATAAAAATGATGAATTTTGCTTTAAATTATGTAATAATATCATTTTTTTTGTAAATTTTTAAAACATAATGGATTTTTTTGAATTATTTTAAAAAAATTTTACAATTAACATTAAACTAAAAATAAATCTATATGACTTTTTAAACTACTATTTTCTATACATTTTTTCAAAATTCAAAAAAATTAAAAAAGTTAATTATTTTGATAAATTTTTAAAAAAATTTCTTTAAGATAATATAAATAAAAATTTCTTATATTATGTTAATTGCTTTAATTCATATGTAAAATTATATATCATATTTTATTATTTATAATCAATTATAAGTTGATTGATTATAAAAAATGTAATGATTAATTGTTGATAATTATAATTTTTTATATACATGAACCATTAATTTGTGAAAAATATCAAATAATTATGAAATGATATCTTTAAGGCTTTGTTTGGGAAAGTTTTGATGGAAGGAAAGAAAATAAGGGAGGAAAATAAGAGAGGGAAGAAAATTTTATTTTACTTCCATGTGTTTGGGAAGAGAAAGGAAAATAAGGAAGGAAAGAAAAATATAAATGAAATAAAAGTGAAAGTCATTTTCCTCCCAAATTGGAAGGATTGAAATGGGTGGAAAATAAATGTTATTTTCCTTCCTTCCTTTATTTTCCCTC
>CANYBF011706510.1:0-13869 GCA_948192965.1 Dalechampia spathulata | reverse complement strand
TGATGAAATTTGAGTATGCTGTCTCATTGCTGCAGGATGATGCCTACGAGTGGTGGAAGACTGTTCCTCAAGGTTTAGATGAGCCACCAGCACTTACTTGGGCAGATTTTCAGCGGGAATTCAGGCAGAAGTATGTTCCAGTAGCTTACACAGATCAAAAACTACAGGAGTTTCTCGGGCTGAAACAGGGTAGCATGACAGTTTCAGAGTATGAGCAGGAGTTTACACGCCTTGCTTATTATGCCACTAATCTTCTAGCTATAGGGAGAGATAGATGCAAGCGTTTTGAGCAGGGTCTGAGACCTTGGTTGAGGATGTTGATACAGGGATTCCACTATGATGACTTCTCTGCATTGATAGCTGATGCTTTAGTTCATGAACATACTATAATAGAGGATGATGAGTCGAGAGCAAGACAGTTTAGGAGACCAATACAGGGTACTCATTCTGCTTCAAGTTCTTAGAAGAGAGGCAGATTCGGGGGATCTTTCATACCACGATCCTCTAATTTTAGATCAGCAGCACCTCATCAGCAGCAGAGACCTGCATTCTCTACCTACAGTGGTTCAGGAATGAGACCAAAGTGGTGTCAACGATGTGGACAGACTCATGCAGGGGTGTGCAGAGGGAGGACAGTGACTTATTTTCGATGTGGTGGAAGGGGGCATTACGCTCGAGAGTGTCCTAGCGTTGGAACGACACCAGTACATACTGCTGTTGAGGGTAGATCTTATCAGTTGCGACATACTACTGGATCATCTCCTGGAGTGTCTCATTTTAATAATCAAGGTAGAGGCTAAGGCAGAAATGGAAGTGGCAGACATGGTAGCCAGAGTACAGTAAACCAGCCAGGGAGAACACCAGCTCAAATGTACAGCCTGAGACAGAGGGAGGAGGTACAGGCAGCTGATGTAGTACTCGATAATTTTCTTATACTCAATTATGATGTGTTGGTGTTGTTTGATCCTGGATCGTCACATTCCTACATCAATACACGTATTGCACATTTATTGTATATCACGAATGAGAGTTTGGGGTATGATGTTTTGGTGTCTAGTCCGTTGGGTAAAGCGGCTGTAGTTAACAGAGTATTCCGGCAGTGTCCCCTAGTAATAGAGAAACACCTTTTTCCGTCAGATTTGATAGAGATGCCATTTGCAGAGTATGATGTTATTTTGGGGATGGACTGGTTATCACAATATCAGACAGTGATGGACTGTCAGAGGAAGAGGGTGACCTTTCGGCATCCGAAATATGCATCAGTGTGTATTTAGAGGATTGGACAGCCAGTACAGTACAGTTTAATATCTGCTACCGTTGCACAGAAATTGTTGGCACAGGGGTGCGAGGCCATTTTAGCTCACATAGTTGATACAAGGAATCAGGAGATATCTATAGAATCAATACCTACCATTTGTGAGTTTCCAGACGTATTTCCAGATGAGCTACCAGGATTACCACCTAGCAGAGAAGTAGAGTTTGAGATTGAGGTATTGCCGGGTACAGAACCAATTTCAATTACTCCCTATCGAATGGCTCCTACAGAGTTAAAGGAATTGAAGCAGCAACTACAGGAGTTATTAGAAAAGGGGTTTATAAGACCGAGTGTCTCACCATGGGGAGCGCCAGTTTTATTCGTTAAAAAAAAAGATGGGTCGAAGAGTAAATACATGATAGAATGCATAAGTTATAAGAAGAGAATAGTATTTATTGTATTTGTATTATGGAAGTGATTTTCATTATGACCTTGTCAAAGAATGTATAATGTATACAATATGAAATTGATACTATTAGAGTTATGTGTTATATGAAATGAATGCTATAAGAAATGGATGACATTTGAAATAAATGATATATGAAGTGAATGATACAATAAAATGGATGATGTACGATACCTTATCATGGTGTTTATATATGTGTTCATTATAGCATCATAGCATAAAGCATACATATCATGTCATGAAACATCAAATAACATATTCATAATTATGACATGACATGGAGAAATAAGGAAGGAGGAAATTAAGTAAATGTAAAGAAATGAAAATGAAAAGGGTACTTGGGCATTATGAAATGAATTCCTACAGGAAATGAATTGAAAGGAAAATGATACGAATTCAATGAAATGATATATGATGAAATGTAAGACCCAGTACCAAGCACGCATATGATATGAAATGGCTCAGTATGTAAAAAGGGGCAAAAGTTTGAAATGAAATGTTACAAAAAAAAAGAGGGAGGATGCATAACATGAATGCATTCTTACATACCAACATTCTCATTCATACATTATGAAAGTACAGTGGATGAAATGATGAAAACACTTTAGGTGCATATACATGAAGGATACAGAAACATAATGGTTTATATATGAAATATTATTTTAAGAAAGTATGATGAATATGGTTGCATTCTCATAAATATGATATGTAATGATATGGAAAAATAATGGAAAGTGCATAGGAGATTGATATGCATAATATATACAACTTTACATTATACAATGATTACTATATGAAATGATTCAAACTTATGTTAAATGGTAAGAATGATTATGATGATAGAATGATGAATGCACCATAGTCGTACTTATATGGATAATACATTAAATAATGAATTATGCTATGGTATGATGGATTATGTTTTGGACGCATTCGTAAATAATTATTGATAATCCTAAGGCGTTAGACATAACTATATGTTTGAAGTTCAGGAATATAGTTACAGAAGCTTATGCTGATAGACAGTGATAATGTGATGAATATATATAGTATCATTCTTTGATGTCATTTATGTTGAATGTTGGTAAAGAATATAATTAATATGATTAATTATATTATAAATTACAAATTGAAGGAATACGTGATTAAATGGAAAATGGCATTTCTAAGTACTTATAAGATTTTATTACATATTGAATTGTTATGAAACTAATGATATTGATTATGGATATGTGGATAAGTAATTTAGATTATTATTAAATTTAGATGAAGTGTTAATGGATGTATAATTAAGATTGATATAGTATACATGACATTACTACATTGTTTAAAGGTAATATTCCAAGAGACTACAGCTATGTAACATGATAAAAAACTTAATAAGGTACTGATATTATTGAACAAAGATATGAGTAATATAGAAAACATATAAAGGTGGATAAACCTGAAATGTTTAGAAAAGTATTTTATGCGATTATACGATAATGTTATAAATATGATTAAATGAATTATAAGATTTGTTTTCTACATGATATTTAAATGATTATGTTTTTCTATATTATGTTTAAAGGCACCACTATGTGAAATACTCAACGTTCGTCATTTGATGGATGCATGTTAATAGATGGATGGCATGCATGGATCCCCAAGCACCAATTCAACAGGGCTTCCTTTTAAGACAAAGACTAAGTTAAATGAAAGGTTTCTATTAAAGATTGTTTAGGAGTTTAAAATAATGTATAAGGTAGTAAATGTAAATACGCAAAATGGGGTTTATGATTCCACAATGCATTTTGTTGATATATATATATATATATATAATATTTTACGCATCCCTTGTAGAGTAATTAGTAGTTTCCACGTATCGAAGATCATTAATTATTCTACAAGAGCATGTCGCACCTCAGAAAGGTGTGACATTAATTACCTTGACATGTACATGTAACCTGAATCTAGCATTGAAAAAATTTTCAGGCTTTAAAAGTACATGATAATCCTAAAAGAATTAAATACATATTAAAATTAAATTGATAATAAAATTTGATAAAAATTAAATAATGTAACATACATTAAATTTCTAAAAAAAGGAATTAAAAAAAGAAAAGTTATTTATTTTTTAGTATATGTTATATGTAATGAACTCTATTTATACTGAAGAAAAGTACAGTTGAAGTACGTGTTCTCATAGTATACATGTAATATCCACTCATATACATAGATATACATTAAGTACATAATAGGTATACATGTTTTCAAATAATACATACCAGGTATATATGTTTGCAGACAACACATTACAAGTATACATCATAAACATAACTCATATTAACCAAAATCTTTTTGTCTCGTTTTGTTTAATATTAAATTATAACTCATCAGAAACCTTCAAATAGAACAAATAGAAAGCATTTTGACTACATTTTCTATTGGTAAATATGATAAACACAATAATTTAATGGTTGTAATACTTAATTTTAAAATTAAAACAGGGAAATCTTAAATAAGACATATAATAATGATATCTAATCATGAAAGTAAAATAAAATAAAAGCATTACTAGTATAAAATTAGCATATAACATAAGTTATCAACTTCAGCTCAAAGTTGAGCAAAGATCAACCAACAAAATAAGTTAAACAAAAACATTTCATCAAAATATCAATGACCAGACATAGTTAAAGATGTCATAATGAACATACCTTTGATTGACATGAAAGGCAACTAAGAGAATTGGAGGATAACGGGTCCGTTATGGAGGCACTATTGAAACTTGTTAAATCAATGGAGGTCGATAATTAAAAGTTATGTTTGTTAAATACATAATAACAATCATATAATATGGAACTAATGTAATTGTTAATTTTATCACTTATTGGCGTTATGTGATTACTAATATGTGATAAAGTTAACAATTACATTTGTAGACTATATATATGTAATATTTACAAATCATGTCATCAAGTAACTATTGCACATGTTATTTATATGATATATACATATCACATATTAGGTAATTATAGCATATCAACCATGTACAAGCATAAAATATTTTACTGCATATAAACTATATAATGATAGTTATATAAACCAAAGTACTTACTAGGAATACATTATACTGCTAAACAGTATATTTGAGCATCACGTAAAACTTGGAGTATCTTGACTATGTTGGTGCTTCATTGATCCAGATGCCACTATGAACTACTCTAACCTGCATTCATCAAATGATAAACATTGAGTATGAAACTCAATGATGCTTAATAATAAGTATTCTATAAATAAAACTCAATTTCTAATTAATAATAAATACAATCTAATAATTAATTAAAGAATAAATAAGCATGACAACATATCATTAATAAAATGTTACAACTAATAATGATATATAATCATTGGTAAAATATTATTAATGTCTTTAGATTATTGATGTGTGATGTGTGTCAATTTGCATGATATTTTAGGTGTTGCAGGATGTTAATTAATGTTAATTTTATTATGTTTTGTGTTTTAATGGGATTTAATATGTTTGTCAAGTGTGAAGAGTTAGAAGAGTAAGAAGAAACATTTTGGAAAAAGTCATGATCGTGACATTCAAATTCATGATCATGACTCAAGGCAGAATCAAAAGGGAAAGCTACTGGAAAAAGTCACAATCGTGATGTTGACCCTGACTTTTCACCATCGTGTAATTTTGGGCTTCTGTTGATTCGGCTCGATCTTAGTCCCCATATCGACCTCGATTATGCACATAGGCCTCTATAGGCTTCCCTTGGGTATTCTGGTGTATAGAATACATCAGAGTTGATGGGGCCCACCATGGCGCCTGGCAGGGCCCACCACCCTCATTTCTCTATTCTGAGTATTCTGTACATGCAGAACAGCCTTCACTGTTGCCTACGCAAGGCAAACCACTTGAAATGTAAAATATTGCATTCTTGGCCCTAGGCACTATTCACCATGAATAGTGCATAGGTGGGGCCCACCAGGCAATAGCGGGGCCCGCTGCCCCTGATAACCTATTCTGTGTATTCTGCACTTACAGAATACATTTTCCAGTTGCCTTACGCAAGGCACAGCGCTTGGCATCGCAAATGCCATCTTCTGGGCCCACTATGCTGTGGGGCCCACCTAGGATATTAGTAGGGCCCACTGCCTTTATCAGCCTATTTTGTGTATTCTGTACTTACAGAATACATTTCACGCTTGCTTACGCATGGTAAGATACACAAAATGCAAAGTATCACATTTTGAACCTAGGTCACTATTCACTATGAATAGTACATAGGCGGGGCCCGCTTCCACTATTATCCTATTTTGTGTATTCTGTACTTACAGAATACACCTCGCTGCTGCCTTACGCAAGGCATACCCCGTGGCATCCCGAATGCCACATTCTGGGGCTCACCGCGCTGTGGGGCCTGCTAAGCATTAGTGGGGCTCACTTCCCATCATAATTCACTTTGATGCATTCTGTACGCACAGAACACATCCCACCTGCTGCCTTACTCAAGGCGAAGCGCTTGGCATGCTATTTGCCACCTTCTAGGCCCTTTTATACTACGGGGCCCACCGGGGGTACTATTCATCATGAATAGTGCATAGGTGGGCCCACCACCCGATTTATCCAATTTCGAGTGTTCCTCATAGGATCAATATCATACTACAATAACCTGTATACTTGCAGTAGATTAGAGTAGTCTTGTAAAACTACTAACAATGTGCTTCTTTTTTTTACCAAAATTTCATCCATAATGTAATGTCATTTAATAACTAGTTGTATTTCATATAAATCCAAATATCATATATATACATCTAGTGTCACATGCTTACAACACACACTAGAAGTTACATATGATTTATTTACATGATTACTTGAATGTGTGTGTGTGTTATTTATTTATTAAAGGTGCTAGAATTAAATAGGAATTATTCTTGATTTATGTGCTAATTTAAGTACGATGTATAGAATTAATTATACGAGTAGTAATTTAATTAAGTATTACGTATAGTAAATTTGAATTAAATTAGCGTGTAAATATATGATTTATTGTAAATTATGTGTTTAAGAATTTTTATTAAATAATTCATAGACTTAAAATAAATAAATAAATTAAATTATGTAAATTAATACAAAGCTAATACATATAAAACATGGCAATTTAGAGTGTCTTGCATTTTAAGCATGTAGGAATTTATTTAGTGTGAGTGTGTGCATTGTAAGTTAAGTTAAACCACCTTCATGATTATTAGCAATAATTACTTATAATAAGGTGTTAAATGAGAAGGTGAGGTGTCTTGTTAAGGAAGTTTATGAAGGTGAGGTGTTTAGTTCTTGATGAGGGAGCATTGCATGCCATTTTATGGCTTAATACATGATAGCATACCTTAATCATATATATGCTACACTTAAGAAAAATCAGCTCATTTTTTCCTCTCCTCACTTCGGTAATTTCATCTCTTCTCCATTCTTCTATTCGTTCTTCACTTTAAACTCACCAAACCTTCTCCAAATCATTTAATCTTTGGTTATATGTTGCCTTAGAAGCTTCATTAACATGTAGAAGGGTGTGTGGTTGTGTGGTTACGCCTTGATCTTGCTTTTTGGGTGTGGTTTTTGGCATTTAAGTTGCTGCCTAAGGAAGGAACTTTGCATTTTGTGTTGTGAATTTTTGGAAGGTAGGTTAAAGATGTTGTTGGTTTTAATACATGTATGTGTTAGGTATGAAGCATATTGTAGTGTATAGCTATTCCAAAATCTGTTTGATGATTTAAGTGATGTATCTATAGTCATTTGCTTATGTGAGTTATGTTTCATTAATGGGGTTGACATATATGTGGTTAGGGATTAAACCCCCCATATGTGCCTCTTATTTTGAACATGCATGCATGCATTTTGGTAAGGCTAAAGGCTATTGTGGATATGGTAAGTTGTTAAGGTAGTTGCACGATGTATTTTTGTAGCTTGCATGTATGATCTAATCAATATATATATAAATGTAATTAAGTAGATCTCTTATATCGATTGTTATGGCTATGTTAGTGAGTTAAGCTACTGTTAAAATGATAATATAGATATGAATAAGGTAATTTTAATTAATTGAGATAAAATGGATGGTAATTAAACATGTAAGATGAAGAATTAGAATTCATGCCGAAACTACTCGCATCAAAATAGATAGTTTTCTGGCTTGTGGTAAAACCTAACTTTAAGGACCTTAACAAATGAGTTAAAAGACGTATAATATATTGTTTCAAAGATCTGAGAGTCTAATTTTTAATAAAATTAGTTTGGATTAATTTGAATGTCATTTGATTAATCAAAAAGGGGCTAAAAAATAAGAGGTTTACGTAATAAATTAAAGTGGCTAATTAAAAATAGTTGATTTGTATGATTTAATTGCATGTCTTAACGAATTGATCATGGGGCTTATAATATATGGTTAAAAAGATATTTAAGTCTAATTTTTTATGGTAGAAAGATATAAATTTTTAGAATTCATTTACTTAATGAAAATGGTAAGATAAACCGACTATGTTATGATTAAGTCACATGTTCTTTTTAATGTTATTCTCAATTAATTTCTAATATGATTAACTTAATAAATAAAGGTAAAATATGAATAATACCTTGATAATATAAGAAGTTAATGATGAATAAGGATCAAATACATGGTTATATGATTTTATTAAGATATATATATATATATGCATGATGTGATAAGTTATCCCTACGATATGAGTATGTATCAATGGTATGAAAATAAAATAGTTACATGTAATTTATATTATGATCGATTGAGATATTAAAAGATGTTGTATGATGATTAGGTGATGATATAGATAAAGAACCTATTCATCAAATCATAGATAAAGGAAAAGCAGTGGCGGGTTTATGCTAGCCACGTCGGTTTGTGCTAGTTGTATTGGTTGTACAAGTTGTACTAGTTATGATGGTTTGTCTACGCTATTAATAGTTGGTACATTTTTCAATGAATTGATGGGTAAGCGAAAATGTTTACCTTCATACGTGATTATGATTGAGTTAGGTCCTTTAATTGGAAAGGACAATGTTTATGAGATTCTATTAGAAAGCAAAATATTTGATGTTATATGTTTGCATAAATCATGATTCATATGGCATGTCATTTCCATGATTTCATTTGACATGGCATTCATGGTGGAGTGATAAGGAAGAAAAAAAAAGAAATGATGAATGATGTGATGTTATGTTATGTGTACTATAAACACAGGGTACGAGCATTGAGCCACATGTATGTTGAAGCAATAAGGAAGGAGGAAAATGAGCGAACTGTGAGAATAATGATGGAGCTCAATAAAAAAAGAGGGTTGTGATAATGTGTTCTTGGATAAAAGTAAATAGGAACACCATGATATGAAAATACCAAAAATGGTATATGGCCAGGCCAGTACTTATGTGCACATATATGAGAATGCTAAGCATTCATGATTATGATATGATAAAGGAACGGAGGGAATGCATATCATATGCATTCCAAAGAAAAAGGCATATTCCATCATATTCATATATATAAACATTAATGGAATGATTATGCAATGAGCAGATAATGAATTCTGAAAAGTGCTGTGTGAAAGATGAGTATGTCATTAATATCATGTGATATGCCTTATTTATGACTTGATGATTGTATTATGTTGATACTGATATCTAATTGAGCTGTGTTTGTAGACAAGATGTTATATGAGAATTTCTCTGAATGAGATGTGCTACCTTGTGACAAGTTATATGAATGATATGTTATATATTATGTTATGAATATTACATGTTATTGTTTTACTAGCACCATTGAGTTTTATACTCAACGTTCGTTAATTGATGAACGTAGGCACTAGCGGCACGAGAGATCAGGGGAACTAAAGGTGGCAGTAGGAGACCTAAGATAGTTTGATGGTAGAGGTCTTGGACTACCAAACAGGCTCTTATTCCATGGCTCGTGCAACTTTCCTCTTTTGTAGTACATTGGTAGTAAAATTTTTAGTAATGAAATTCCTTCTACTATTGGTAACACCTATGATTTTAGAGTGGTTCGACCAAACTCTTGCCTACGTCCACTTTCTCCTAAGTCTCAACTTAGGGTTCCACTAAAAACTCAATCAATTTACAAAATGGATTCTCAAATGAATCCAATACCCCAGTGTTTTCAAGGCTTACACTCTAACCTTTACAAAGATTATCCTCACAATCACTCAAATACAATTTAATCCCTATGGATTAATCATAGACCAATCCCACAATTACAAAACCTAATATCTAGGTTGTGGGAATACAATAAAGAAAGTAATTGAAGAATATAAGCTTAAACTTACTTGTAACAGATGAATATTTCTCAAAGGAAAATGCTCTGCATGGTTTAGCAAGTTAGAAATCAAAGTATTGAAAGTTCTCAAAAACTAGCTGTTTAATAGACTTATAAGTTTGTTTTATAAGTCGCGTATGGCCGTACTATTTTGGTACGCCCGTACGGACTCAAAACTATCCGTTACAAAATGAGAGGGAAATGTGGTACGGCCGTACCACCACTTGGTATGCCCGTACTAAAACAATTTTACTGATACACAATTTTCTTGCGAGTTCGGGTATGGCCGTACCACCCATTGGTACACCTGTACCAAAGAAGGTTTCCTGACAAACCATTTTCCTGCGAGTTGGCATATGGCCGTACCATCAATGGTACACCCGTACCAAACTCAATAATACAGTACACACAAGGTATGGCTAGCCGTATGGCCATACCACTCAACATAGCTATTTGGTACGCATGTACCAACTATAAAACACTTAGAAAAATTACAAATAACTTAAATTGACTCACATGTGACTCAACCATCAAAACCTAGGGTCTAACAATCTCCCCCTTTTTGATGTTGGTAATCAATTTAAGTTCAATATGCATGAATTCTTTTAAATGAAATTTTTACTCAAGAATTTTGGAAATCTCCCCCTTTGTTTTGGAAAACATGCCATAAAACCATCAACAACCAAATACAAAGAAGTGAGATAAACAATAAAATAACAGTGATAATCATAACTCAATCAAACACTAAACATCAAATTAAATAATCTGAATAAACATCATAAACATCATATATATGAAATATCCAAAATACATCACTATCCAATGAAATACATAAAATGAAATAAAATGAAATAAACATATCACATTTAAAACATCTCCCCCTTTGACAACATCAAAAGCAGAAAATCACTAAGGGTCCTGAGGAGGAGGTAGACTCTGTGGAGCAATGATGAACAGATCCAGCATCAGACTAATAAAGTGAAGAGTATTGGTAGTGGTAGTCTGAAACTCATGAAAATCCGCTACATGCTGATTAAGTCGTTGATCAATAGAGGTAGTGTGCTAACGAAGATGAGTAAGTTGCTGGTCAATACTGTCAAAATGTCGCTCAAGTCCAGCAACGGCAGTGTAAAGTGTAATAAAGTACTGAGCTAGCAGGTTAGCAATGGAAGGAGTAGCAGTTTGATTAGTGTGCTCTGAGATAGCACCCGTAGAAGAGGATCCAGCCAAGAAGTGTCTTTGACGCTTGTAGCTAAGGGCCGCCTGACGTGCAGCGTCATCTGTAGGAGGAGCAGGCTGGTCGCGCCACTTAGCAGGTGTGTCATCAGGCAGTGGAACCTGCAAGCACTGAAGAACCTCTACAGCTCACCAGTCGTAGAGAGTGACAGTGTCATTGGGAAGGTCCAATGACTGAAGGTGGGCGAGTCATTGAGAGATATACTCTAAATGAAGGATGAACTCATCATCTGTAGTGCGTTCATAGAGCATGGAATGCTTGATGAACGAAAGATCAAGGTTAGGACCACGAGGTCCTGGAGAGGGAGTAGTAGGAGGAAAAGCATGCAGCTCCTGGCAAATGTGATGAATGAGGGGTCCAAAGAGAATAGCCCTGCCAGACTGCTTTTAGACGCCGACCTCATGGAAAGAGGTCTAAAGCCAACGTCCAGACTGAATAGGGGTGCCCGTGACCATGCAGTATAAGAAGATGAGATTAGGGCCAGTAACTGTATCATTCGAATCTGACCTCCGGAAGATAAGGTAGGAGATTAGTCAATGACAGTAGAAAAGAGTGGGGGATTTAAGACAAGAGGCCTTCTATCGAGAAGGCCTGAATGCAGTATCGAGGGTGATATCCCTCCAGAAAGAATTGCGGTCAAAAACCATGGATTTGGCATTTGCAATGCCATTGGTGGGAAAACCAAAAATGGCATCAAACTCAAACGAAGAAAGGGAGAAGTGTCTCCTAAAGAGATGGAAGATGCAAGAGAAGGAAGTGGATAGGGAGAAAGTCTGTAGAAACTCCAGTATGACAGACTGAATGTAGTGGTTAGAAAGAAAGGCAAAATTTGACCAATGGACATTGGCCAAATAGCCCAGAACGTCATCCTCCAGACCAGTCAGTCGGAGTGTAGGACGATACGTAAAACGAGAGTGAGAAAATACTTTCTCACTGAGAATGGATGTCCTCATAGCATAAACAGAGGATGAGCCATGAGGGCCCGAACTGGGAGGACACAGTTTTAAAACACAATCCTAAGCACTAAACTCTAAAGAACCTAGAGCTAAAAAGGCCTAGAATGATCAGAAAAGCAAAATATATGAAAAAGGCACTGAAACAATAATAAAATAGTAAAAACTGAATTAAAGAGATAGTTAAAAAATTGAAAACCAATCGAAAATGATAAATACGAAAGGATTAAGTGAAATGTGAGAGGTTTGGAGAGGATTTCAGAGGAAATTTTAGAGGAAATCTGAGTGAAAATGAGTTGAAAACTAAAAAATGAGCTTTAAAAACTGATTTTCACTTCACGTACAGGCATACGGGTAGGGCATATAGCCGTACGAGCCAAAAATGCCTTGAAAATACCTTTCATGTACTGGCATATGGGTAAGATGTACGGTCGTATGAGGCACAGACGTTTGGAATCCAGGATCGCGTACGGGCGTACCTCCCAAGCGTACGACCGTATGAGGAAAAATAGAAGAAATTCTTAAAGATAGCGTACGAGTGTACCAAATTTGGTACGGCCGTACGGTGATAGGTACGGTCATACAGAAGAGATTACAGGCTGTACCATAATATGCCGAAATGAGGCATGATATCCATACGGGCGTACCAAATTACGTACGGCCATATGGGGACTTAAAACAGAAATTTTTGAAGGCTTTTTATGAAAGTTCTTGAATTTTCCTAAGTCCACCATCACTCCTATTTCAAAAATGACCCATCTATCATTCCTAATTCATGTTTGATAAAATTCAATCATTCTTCACTTAGGGGTTTTGTGAAAATATCAGCCAATTGGTGAGTTATATCAACAAAATCCAATACAACCTTCCCTTTTTGCACATTATCACGTAGAAAATGATGTATAATATCAATGTGCATAGTTCTAGAATGCTGAATGGGATTCCTAGAAAGATTTATTGCACTAGTGTTATCACACTTCATAGACGTACAAGAAACATAGACATTGTAATCCCTTAATTATTGTTGAATCTAAAGAACTTGAGCATAACAACAACTTGCGGATATGTATTTAGATTCAGTAGTAGACAAAGATACACAATTTTGCTTCTTGCTAAACTAAGAAATCAAGCAATTACCTAAAAAGTGACAAGTACCTGAGGTACTTTTCCTATCCAACAGATTTCCAGCAAAATCAGCATCAGAATAAGCAATCAAATCAAAAGAATCATGCTTGGCATACCACAAACCATAATGTATAGTTCCAATCAAGTATTTGAAAATTCTTTTCACAGCACTTAAATGAGATTCCCTAGGAGAGGATTGAAATTTAGCACACATACAAACAACAAACATTATATCAGGCCTAGAAGTAGTTAGGTACAATAAACTACCAATCATACCTCTATACTTCTTTTGATCTACTAGCTTGCCGCTTTCATCCAATGATAATTTTGTAGTCGTGCTCATTGGTGTCTTGCTTGATTTAGCATCTTCCAATCCAAACTTTTTGAGCATCTCTTGAGTGTACTTGAATTGGTTGATGAAGATTCCATCTTCGCATTGTTTAACTTGAAGTCCAAGGAAATACTTCAGCTCTCCCATCATGCTCATTTCAAATTCA